>JAMPIV010001219.1:600000-759086 GCA_024509875.1 Oreohelix idahoensis | reverse complement strand
GCCATTGTAAACGGTACTTTCGGAACTCATCACGACTTGTCAAGACAACTCATACTTCCGCTAGAGCGGCATAACAAGAATATAGTCCTGCCTACCCATCAAAAATATACAATATAGGACTGATTCTACTTGTACTAATAATATGTAATACATATGAATTCAGGCCATAAACATAATAAGCAAATTAATATATTTTCTGGCCCTAACAAATAAGTACGGACATGGGTGTCATATCCATGCGCCGAATCAATATCAAGAACGAAAATATGCACGCAACAGTTGTCCCATAGCAGATACTGCCGTAGGGGAGTGAAGCGTTAGAGACTTCTCTATACTAGATCCAGCATCGGGAGGTGGGGTGGCCAGTTCCCTTCCTCGCTGCCTTTTCCTTCCCTAACTCAAGTGCAAAGTCAGGTATGATATGACGATTTACGCCCCACTGTAGTTACCGTCAAATCTCGCGTTTAATACACACAGTTTTTACTCTTTCTTTCCCGCTAAAACTCGGGTGCGTATTATACGCGAGTACTAAAAAGTACGTCATTTTCGATATCGAAAGTAACCTACATTGGAAAGTCTGTCAAGTTTTTGTCACAATTTGACAGTGAAAATGGCGCGAAATTTGAATATGCCTTGTGTTTTCTTATGTGTCAGACATTGTTGCAAAACGCATTTCGCACTCTTGGTCTTCAATCTGTTTTGATATTAAGCTTGGTTGTGAAGTTTGTCATTTTATTATTTTGAGCCCTAAAAATGAATTCTAGAAAATGTCATACTGCAGCAGAAAAGCTCTTAGTGGTAAAATATGCAGAATCTAACGGCAATCGGGCAGCAAGTCGACATTTTTCCATTAACGAGTGCAACATTCGATTATGGCGAAAAAACAAAGAGGCGCTGCAAGTGTTGCCTAGTAAGAAAAAGGCGAATCGTGGGTCACCACCAGATCTTCCAGACCTAGAAAAAAACATTATTAGAGTGGGTAGTGGATAGAAGGCAACAAGTCATCGGTGTTTCATGCATTGAAATCTGACTTAAAGCTCTGGAACTTAAAAAAATATCGTACATGCACAACATCATTTAAAGCGTCATATGGATGGGCAGCTCGTTTTATGAAGCGACATGGTCTTTCAGTTCGTCGAAGAACTACTATCGCGCAGCATCTTCCAGACGAGCACGAAAAAAAGCTTCTGGAGTTCCAAAAGTTTGTAATCAAATTGAGAAAAGAACATATCTATGACCTTGCACAGATTGGAAACGCCGATCAAACGCCTCTGACTTTCGATATGCCATACGACAGGACCGTAGACACGAAAGGCATAAAAACTGTGTCTATACGTACAACTGGACACGAGAAGTCTCACTTCACCGTTATGTTAGCGTATACTGCAGATGGAGGAAAGTTGCCGCCTTTCATAATTTTTAAGAGAAAGACTTTACCAAAAGGAGTACAATTTCCGAAAGGTGTACACATCCGTGTTCATGCTAAAGGATGGATGGATGAAGCACTAACCATTGACTGGTTAAAATGTGTTTGGGCAACACGCCCAGGTGGTCTGCGAAAACAATCTTCCATGTTGGTGCTCGGCTCGTTTCGGTGTCATCGGATGCCTTCTAGAAGGAAATGAAGAAAATCAAATCTGATCTGGTTATAATTCCAGGCGGCATGGCCCGTCTGTTGCAGCCTTTAGACGTCGCTGTTAATAAGCCGATGAAAGATGATATCCGTCGTAAATGGAATGCATGGTTAAGCGACGGTAATCACACATATAGTGCTGGTGGCCGTATGCGTCAACCGACTCTCACAGATGTCGCAGAGTGGGTACTTGCTGCTTGGAAGGAATTAGATAAGACTATAATTCAACAAGGCTGCCTCAAATGTTGTATTTCGAATAAACTTGACGGCAGCGAGGACGACGTTTTGTGGGAGAAAGAACAGGTGTCATCGGATGAAGATGATGGCAATTTAGTAGAACTCCATTTATCCGAACCCCATGGGACCGAGCATCGTTCGGATAATCAAATGTGCGGATAATTGGATTACATAATGTATCGAGTACATGTACACATATTTCTAAAAATAATTAACCATCACAAGGAAAATACACTATAAAACATATTTACAGTACTTGTACTGTAATAATAATACCCACACTGTATTAGATCACTGTATCACCAAAATCGTTCATTACACTGCAGTGCATGTACTACTTGTACAGTATTAATTATTTTTTTTAAGAAAGAGAAATGTTTTCAAAATAACATTACAAACGATTCAAAACCAGGCGCAACTTACGTATACATGTACTTGCACAGATGTAGCCCACTATTTAAAATAATGAGGAATCCTCTTTTGCACCAAACTGGATAGTCTCCTTTTGGCTGCTAAGTCCCGCATTCTCTTCAACAGCAGAAGCTGTGTAGGACAGGTGTCATCTTCTTGCTCGTACCAAGCCATCGCTGTTTCTAGTGCTATAAAGGCCTCTTCAGGACTTGGTCGACGTTTTGGGTTTTCTTCATAATCTACAAGTACATCATGTACTTCTGAGGAGTCTTCATCATCGGTCACTACATGTATTTGGTTTTCTTCCTGCACAAAAGACAAAATTTCTTCGTCATTCAAAAACTGAAAACCAGAATCATTATCATCTTCTAGCCACATGTGTGCATCATCTTTGTCACAGTCCGAAAATCCGGGCATTGCTTGAAACAGTTCCACAACTTCATTTATACAATCATCATTTGTGTCCACTGCAGTAGTTTCATTTCCTCCTTTTTTCCCAAGCAATCTATTCCAAGCCTTGTTGAGATTATCTTGTGACAGGGTGGTCCAAGCATCAGCTGACATATAGCAGCAGTCTTTGAGATTAAGCTTTTTTGAAAACGCCACCACACTTTCTTCATCTTCAGCCAACAATAAACGACGCAGGACTTCCTTCTTGTACATCTTTTTAAGCTTTGCTAAAACACCCTGATCCATTGGTTGAATCAGTGCTGTTACATTGGGAGGCAGAAAAATTACTTTAAAATTTGCATCAACTGCATTTAATGTATCCGTCTCTGGATGAGATGGTTCATTGTCCAGTAGAAGAATTACTTTTCCAGTTTTCTTTTCTTGTTCTCTCAACCTCTTCACATTTGGGATGAACTGATTTGTATACCAATCAAGAAATATTTCACTATTCATCCAAGCACTCTTCTGTGCTTTGTGGCACAATGGGAGGCATGTCACATTCTTTAGACAACGTGGTTTTTTGGCTTTGCCGATCATCAGCATCGGTAAACGATGACTTCCACTGGCATTCGCGGCTACCAAAATTGTTACTCTCTCTCTTTGCACTGTTTAAACCCAGGGGCAGCTGCTTCGCGCTGAGATGCAAGTAATTTTTGAGGCAATGATTTCCAGTATAAGCCAGTCTCATCGGCATTATACACATCATCGAGTGAATAACCTTCTTCTTCCAAAAAAGCCAAGAATGTTTCTTTAAAATTTTCAGCGGCAGTTGCAACGCTAGATAAAGATTCCCCTTGAATCTCCAATTCTCGTATGCCATGACTAGATTTAAAGTTTCTTAACCATCCTTGGCTAGCCTTAAAGTCAGGAGGACCGTCAAGTTGATTGTTGAACTGAAGTGCCTTTTCATACAATAGAGAGCCAGAGATAGGATCCCCTTTGCTTCTTCTTTGCACAAACCATATATACAAAGCCTCTTCCAATTTCAAATCTTTCGCATTTCTCATGGTTTTACGTTTCTTCGACCCATTTTCACTATCCAATTTCGATGCAAAACTCATAACTTTATCCTTGTTACTTTTGATGTCAGAGACGGTAGCTTTCCCAACATTGAAAATCCTCGCAAATGAAGACACAGTTTCGCCTTTTCCTAGTCTCTTGTTAATTTCTGGTTTCCTTTCAATTGACAAAACATTGCGGTTCCTTTTATATGCTTAGGCCTACTGGAAGATGCCATATAGCACAGAGAAATACTTGTACACCAAAATTATTCTGCTGTAGTAGCAGACACAATTATTTTAAGTTTAACTGTCTGTTTAGCCAGTATTCTGCCTAGAACGCACACGTACACTGGATTGGTAAACCAGATATTAACTGACTTTATGATCTAACTGACTTCCTGTACGTAAGCGACCGACCATTAGCCCATCCCATTCTCTACAAATTGTTCGCACACATTTGAAGCTTGCCGCATCAAAAGATTCAGAAATGTAGTCTAACGTGACTGGTGGCGTCTGATTTTTTTTCTGGAAAAAGTGTTCGGATAATTGGATGTTCGGATAATTGGGGTTCGGATAAATGGAGTTCTACTGTATTTATTACGATGGCACCAATAATGGCATTGACTCGACAACACTAGATGAGTTTCTTTCTAGTGAGAGTGATGACGAGGGAGCCCAAAGTACCTAATATTTAGGTGTTGCGTACCTATTTCTGTTTGTTATTATACTTGCAGTTTTTTAACAAATGTTTCATAAAATCTTGAAAAATTATGGTGCGTATTATACACAAATTTCCATTTTACCAGAAAATTTTGGGCTAAATCAAGCATGCGTATTATACACGAGTGCGTATTATACACGAGTGCGTATTATACGCGAGGTTTTACGGTACCTGTGGTTTCTGATCGGCGTGTATTATCTCTTCCTGTCCCAGTTGGTTTCTAGACTATCCAGGCACCGCGAAATGGACGACGGTTTCTCCCATCAGAGATGTTCTAGAGATAAACACAAATGTTCTATCTGTTTCCTTATAGATAATGAAGACACGGCTGTAGCTGGTCAGCTGGCTGGAAGAGGCTACACCAAGTATTCACATGTTACGCTGCTGTGGTTTTTGTAGCAATTTGTTTGATATGATGAGGTTGCCAGGCTCATGCGCAACCTCTATCTTAGATTTATACATAACAGGAGATAATGAAGAATCTATGAACATGTATAGTCAAGCCGGTCTGTACAATACAATATATATATTGATGTAAGTAAGAAATGATCACGATTAGTAATTTTAGAATCATTTTAGAATATTGATAGCAATTTGAGGGGGATATATCACCCCTCCCAATTTTTTTGCCCAAATCATTATCGATACGTCGGCCTGGGTTGCCGACTAACCTTTTTTCGTCTAAGAAAATCTCCAGAATTGGCACCTGGAATTGTTCGTACTCTATATGAACAAGGGAAAACTGCACAGGTGGCAGCAGAAGCGAGAATTTACAGGATTGATATCCTGGCTCTCTGCGAGACACGGTGGAAGAAATTGATCACATGAGAAATGGTGTTGTCCACAGGACATGAAGAGGAAAGTGCCCACCACAGTGAAGGGGTGGCTCTAATGCTGTCTAAAGAAGCACAGAGAGCACTTATAGAATGAGAAGCAAGGGAACCCTGAATTATAACAGAAAGGTTTAAATCAGCCAAAAATAAAATAAATATAAACATCATCCAGTGTTATGCACCAACAAACGATAAAGAAGAATCTGTGAAAGAAGAATTTTACACCAGACTACAAAATGTCTTGGATAAAAAGAAAAGAAAGGACATCACAATTTTGATGGGGGACCTAAATGCAAAAATAGGAACAGACAACACCGGCTTTGAAGAAATCATGGGAAGTCAAGGATTAGGCACGATGAACGAGAATGGGGAACTATTAACTAACTTCTCTGCTTCAAATCAACTAGCTATAGAAGGTAGCATATTTCCACATAAAAGAATACATATGGCAACACGGATATCACGAGACCACATAACCGAGAATCATATTTATCACATATGCATAAATAAGAAGTTAAGCTCATCATTGCATGATGTAAAAGTATATAGAGGAGCAGATGTGGTATCAGATCACCATCTTCTGTTAGCCAAAACTAAATTAAAGCTCAAGAAATTTGCAACAGCTGTGACGGTATTGCCTCCTCTGCTTTGCAGTAGTGGTCCAACAGTGGCCAAAACTCAAGAGCATCTATTATAGGCTTCAATGGAGTCTATTTTTACACAAGATTACTCTTGGCAGAAATGTCGATAGAAGAGTAGTAACGCTTCTATCACATGGGAGTCTTCATAAGATATTAAGATAAGCGAAAACAGTGCTGGCTGTTGCTGAGCACGTTAATTCTATAATCTGCCGACACTTTTATGAAGAATTTAGCAATGGTTTATTCTAGCTCGTTAAGCCCCCACCGCTGAGTTAATCAGTGGAATTTATTATTATTATTATAATATGTATATATATATATATATATATATATATATATATATATATATATATATATATATATATATATATATATATATATATATATATATATATATATATATATATATATATATATATATATATATATATGGTTCTTGTGTGATTATTCACCGGCAAATTACAATTGTGGCAATTTATAACCCAAACCTAGCACCGTACTTCTTCTTGACTGAACAAGGATCATTTCACATTGTGAGATCCCCCTCCCCAGCCACAGTTACAAACAGGTGACAAGGACAAGAAATACATTTTTTAAAATGGATAGACCAGTTTCCTTCTTCGCTGTCTTTTCCTTCCCTAACTCAAAGTTAAGTACCCATTTATAGCTAGTTAGGCCCCACCTCTCGATGCTGGACCTAGTATGGTGAAGTCTCTAACACTCCACTACCGCAATAAGTTACCGGGTTTCGGGTTCAAAGCTTGGTAGTGTCACGCATCAGTCTAACCAGCTGTAAAAGGGTACTTGACTCTGATAGGGACTTGAAAGCTGATGATGATGATGACTAGCAATTCCCTAGACTTAAGGGTCTTTTATATTTGGAGATGCGCTCTAACATAACCGACTATGTTGAACGGGACGCGCCTCGCCAAAACGAGACAAAACTTTAAAAAGAAAAAATACATTCGAGTAAGTTGTATTTTTTCAGGATTACAAAAAATAAGGACAAAAAAGGGGACGGGGTGGGTAAGAGATTTGTGACGTCGCGTAAGGGGGTGGCAAAAAATGTGACAACTCCACGGCCTAGACATTGCGATTGGATTTGCCGATTTTTCGCGGTACTTTTTCTTACATTTTTTTTCTCTTAAATTCGAGCGAAAAATGTAACACCGTCTCCGCGAGGCAAATCTCTCTCTCAGTCCGCCAAGATTGTGCGCTCTTTCTCTCTTTCACTGCGGCAATGTACTTGTGCGCTATCTCTTTCTCCACGGCAATGTACTTGTGCGCTCTCTCTTTCACTATGGCAATTTATCCACCCGGTTGTGTGGCAGGACATCAAAGGGATTATTCGTCTGGTTGGGTGATGGTGGTGGTAAGAGTCTCTCTTCTGTGGATTGAAGTGACGTCAATTTGTAGCAGTGTAATTTATATGGTCCTGTGTAGGGAATGAAACAGCTCGATCGTTCTGTGATCTACATCGATTCGAAGTGTATGGGATTTTGCGAAGGTTGCTTACTCTACATCTTTGCAACCTGGGTTGATCTTGTATAACTAGGTTTACAGTGTTCCTCGTGGGGCTACGTTTTTCCTTAGGAGACTGTGTATTCCGATAGGCTTCTAAAATGATCTCTTGATCAACCATATCTGGGTATTTAAACTAATAATCGATTTCTGGTTGTCTTCGTGTTCGATATTTGCGGGTGTTCTGATAATATTCTGTGCCATCCGTGTATACCATTTCTCTTTTCGGTGCTTCCAGGTATCCTCCGGTCAATTGTTTAGCTTGTTTTGAACTCTCCGTATTTCTCCATGGGGGTATCAGTAAAAAATATGTTGGCCTTGTAAAAAGACACAGTACCTTACTAAAGACCATAATAGAAGGCGAAGTTAAAGGCAAACGTGCAAGAGGAAGACAGCGCTATTAGTGGAAATGTAACATCAAGAGATGGACAAGAAAGAGTTCATCACAATATCAAGAGTAAAAACAGAACACGATTGAGATCCATTCTAGCCGATCAAAGATATTGATATGTCTGATGATGCTGAATAGTCTTGTTGTCTCTTCCCCCCACCCTCCCCCCCCCCCCCCGCCGCCTCCCCCCCCCCCCCCCCCCCCCCCCCCACCAACCACCACCAAAAAAAAAAAAATGTATTGACAATCATCTTAACAAGACAATTTCGAGAACTACACGTTAAATCGTTGAAAGTATTCAAAAAGAGACATGAAAACAGGTCGTATATCTTTATCATCACTGCCCTACAAATCGCAAAGGAGCATGATGATGATGATGATGATGAAAAAAAGGTAAAGGTAGTCGCATAGCAGATACTGCCGTAAGGGAGTGAAGTGTTAGAGACTTCACTATACTAGGTCCAGCATCGAGAGGTGGGGGTGACCAGTTCCTTTCATCGCTGCCTTTTCCTTCCCTAACTGAAGGGCAAAGTCAGGTACCCATTCACAGCTGGGATGACTGGAGCACGATGATACCGTGAATCGAACCCAGTACCTTAGCCGCAAGAGACCAGTGTTCTAACCACTCTGTCAATCGGACACTCATTAAAAAAACATGATAACGGATACAAACAGAATGTTAAAAATATGAAGGGGAAACGTGGGGGAGGGGGGGGAGGGGGGGGAGGAAGAAATAAGATATATATATATATATATATATATATATATATATATATATATATATATATATATATATATATATATATATATATATATATATATATATATATATATATATATATATATATATATATATATATATATATATATATATATATATATATATAGAGCTCTGTTTAGAGTGTGTGTTTAGTAACTTTGACTGAGACAAACATGTAGTACATTTAATAGGATTGAATCGAAGTTAAATTTGTAACATTACAAACAACAAAATTTAATTATCACTTTAAATTTTAACAGCTGGAAAATAATTTGAATATTTATGAAAAGAATTTCATCACTTGGATCGGATTTAACTGAATAAAGGAGGTCACTTTTGGCAGCGGATATTTTCACTTAGCTGCCAATGGTAGTTTCTTCTCCCGCTAAGTCAGTTCCTTTCACTCTGCTCTCGCTCATCTCTGGTCAAAGTTCCGGCGCCGCACGTTCCAAGAACGCCAAGGAGTAACTGCCAAGTTAGTTCTGCGTCTGTCTATAAGACCCACTTATGATAGCGTCTCGCAACACGTCAGTCCACTTCTACCTTCACTTGGTTCCAGAGACAGTACTTTGTGCTGGTACCACCAATAACTGGTAATAGAAATAGAAACGAAACGCTCTTCTGAGTATGGCATTTTCCGACACAGTTATCTGCCCCCCTCTTCTATTCTACCATCCCATGTCAGAATTTACCCTCGATGAGAATTAAATTTAATCCCTCGGGATAAAACTTCCTTTACATTTAAACGGAATAGCTTTAGCTTTACATTACACTTAAATGAAAAGGTTAAACGTACAGATATAATATTCTTCTTCTTCTTCCGTCCTTAGCCACCGACCGTCAAAGCAGTCAGTGGCCATTACGCCTAGTGGCGTCTTAGGGCAACAGCAGATAGGTTTTCTTTGCCATTGTTTCCCATCACACCTATTGGCGTCTTTAGGGCAACGGCAAATCAATAGATATAATATGGTTTACATTTACATCTCCACTGTTTGACAAGTGTTCCCAATATAAATTCATTTAGGTTTCATTTATATTTACACTTATGGAAAAGTTTGAAACTTCTATTAATTTAAAATGAATATTTTCACAGAGACATTTACACTGGTTTAAAGCTTGAAAACTTGCATTAATTTTAAAGTGAATATGTTTATAGGGACATTTACACTGCTTTGAAAATGTAAGTATTATACTTAGAATGTACGTCATTTCTTTTCATCTTTCCCTCCCTGCTCCATAGGGAACCTGGAACTACTTTATGCTTTTAGTTATCTTTACGAAACTATCAATAAAGCAATCACCAGCCCGTGCAGTGGTGGTTCATGAATCATCATTCTATACGCTGAGGTTACCAGCCTCAAATGACTTTGACACCCAATAGCGAGTTTCACATATTAAACTTCACATGGTAATATATACACATATATACATATATATATATATATATATATATATATATATGTATATATATATATATATATATATATATATATATATATATATATATATATATATATATATATATATATATATATATATATATATATATATATATATATATATATATATATATATGTATATATATATATATATATATATATATATATATATATATATATATATATATATATATATATATATATATATATATATAGGTTTGGCCATGTCTGCAGAATGGGAGAAGATCGGCTACCACGTCAAGCATGGGAAACAAAGAGCCAAGGATCCAGACCCCGAGGACGACCCAGAGTCCGCTGGGAGGACAACATTAGACAATCTTTGAAGGACCGAGGACTAGAATGGAACCAGGCCAGGAGGAAGACAGCCGATAGGATAGTCTGGCGCTCTCTCTTCCAAACCTCTACACCTCACGGTAGAAGGGGAACGACTAAGTAAGTAAGTAAGTAAGTATATATATATATATATATATATATATATATATATATATATATATATATATATATATATATATATATATATATATATATATATATATATATATATATATATATATATATATTAGTTCACATGTTAGTAATAAAATATGAAATGTAAATTACAACTTACGCCAATCCTGGCTACAGACTTGTTTGCTCAGATGAATAAAAGAGACGAATCGTTCTCTTACACGCGTCTGGGATGTCTTTAATTTCGACCATAGTTTTCCCCTCTGACTCCGTGTTTCTTCAGTTTCCTAGTCCCGGTGTCACTTATTAAAATGTAGAGATTTCCTGTGCTTTTTTAAGTCTTATCTGATTCTCCAATAAAAGGTCCGGTTAACAAAAAGGAATTACGAAGCTAGTCTTCACTCTGGCGAGGTCTGAGGTTGTCTCGGCGAGCTTGAAATTTACAGTGAAATAAAACTGCGAAATGGTCAGCCTATATTCTCCCTCAATTGTGTTATGAATCTATTCAGAAAGATCCAATCATTTCAAACAGGTCAGGTGTGGCACTTTCAAAATATTTCCTATATGGAAAAATTTTGCAAATGTTCACGTCTCTCATATATGGTAATATGATGTCTTGCATACACTCTAACAAACACATTTGTAGACTCATTTTGTCTAAAATGTAATAAATCCATGATTACTTTTAACCCAGTGACCGGAAGCGATCATATCATTCTTGTCTGCCCACAGGTGTCACACAGACAGTAATCTCATTATATGTCGTATGAGTACGCAAACTCCGTGTCTTATCGGTGATTAAGCCGAAGCGCTGGCCGATGTACGTGTTAATTTGCCGCGCCTATAACCAACAAATATGGGTAGCGCCAAGCAAATGTGATGTATCATATCAGGCGCTCATTGCAAATGTGATATTTATCACCTGCAGGGTGACTTGATTAAATCAAATATCTGCTACTTAGCAGAAAAATAACGAGGAAAGAAAGAAAGAGAGAAAGAAAAGTGCGATAATTGACAGCACATAATAAAAATCAGTACCACAAATGTACCGATATTGCCGGAGAGAACCAAAGATCGATATAGGTCGTCCATTTCGTCACAACAGCACATAGCTATAGACAACAGTATAATGTGGGATATCTAAGAAATCAGGAAATAAGAGAAAAATTTTCAATTATAGTATCCAACAAAAACCAAGTACTCCAACAGCTGGAAGGTGAAGCAGATACTGAAGACCACTGGTAAGAAGTAAAAAATAAATGGAACGAGACATGTGGAGGTACTGAGAAAAAGAGAACAATCAGCACCAAGCATGGATAACAACAGAAACCATAAACAAGATAGAAGACAGGAAAAATAAGAAAGAAGATTTAAACAGAAGCAAAACCAGAAGCTCCAATGCTAGAGGAAGCTGCAGCCAAAGGAAATATGAGAGACCTGTACAACAACAAAGAGATGCTAACGGAAATATAAGCAAGCAAATGGCATCATCAAAGTCAAGAATGGAAAATTGCAATAATATACAAGAACAAATGAAGATGATGGACAGAACATTTTAAGTAACTTCTCAATAGACCAGCTCCAACAAATCCCCCAGACATCCAGCCAGTAGAAGAGGAGCTACAAATCAGCTGTGAACGACCAAGTAGAGAAGAAATAAAGAAAGCCATAAAGCTTCTGGAAGGTGGGAAAGCAGCTGGTCCATATGGCATTCCAGCAGAGCCATCAAAATAGATATTGATACCTCTACAGAGAGTTATTATACATACAACTTGGCAAAGTCTGGTAGAGAGAGGAAATACTAGCAGGATGGAAAGAAGGTAATCTGGTCAAGTTGCCCAAGAAGGGAAATTTACAAGAGTGCACAAATTATAGAGGAATAATGTTACTATCAGTGCCGGAAAAAGTATTAAACAGAGTCATCCTTGAGAGATTAAAAGAGTCCATAGACAAGCAACTGAGATGAAAAAGCAGGTTTTCGACAAAACAGATCCTTTACAGACCAGATAGCCACACTGAGAATGATAGTGAAACAAAGCCTGGAATGGAATACACCGCTATACATTGGATTTGTGGACTATGAAAAGGCATTTGACAGTGTAGATAGAGAATCGCTCTGGAAATTGATGAAGCGTTATGGAGTTACCATGAAGATCACTAACTTAATAACGAAAACCTATGAAGGCATGACATGCAGAGTTCTTCATGAAGGACAACTTACAGAACCTTTTGGGATTAGAACGGGAGTGCGACAGGGATGCCTCTTGTCTCCATTTCTTTTCTTACTAGCAATAGACTGGGTTATGAAAACATCGACGTCACACAACATAAATAGAATTCAATAAAATCTGACTAAACAGCTTGATGATCTGGATTTTGCAGATGCCTTGGCTCTTCTGTCCCATAACCATAATCGGATGTAAGACATAATAAAAATACTTGATGAAAGGTAACAAAAAGTGGGTCTGAAAATACACTGGGAAAAGACAAAGATAATGAGAATAAATGCAAGAAATGATAATAAGGTCGAACTTCAAGAAACACCACTAAAAGATGCAGAATCGTACACATATCTTGGCAGCAATATAAACAAAGTTGGAGTAACATACAATGATTTCAAAATAAAAATACAAAAAGCAAGAGGAACTTTCATTGCATTGGGAAACATATGGAGATCAAGGGAAATCAAGTCCAACAAGAAAATAAGAATCTTCAACTCAAATGTCAAGTCAGTCCTATTGTATGGCTCTGAGACATGGAGAACAACAAAAACAACAACCAAAAGGCTACAAACTTTCATCAACGGGCGCTTGCGAAGAATAGAAGGACTGAAATGGTATGACAAAGTCACAAATGTGGAACTGATAGCAAGAACCAGACAAGTGCCAGTGGAACAAGAGTTGAGAAGAAGACGTTGGCGATGGATAGAACACACATTGAGGAAACCTGTTGATAGCATTACAAGGCTGTCCTTGTTCTGGAATCCCTAGGGAAAGAGAGGCAGAGGTAGACAAAAATTACATGGAGTAGAGAGCTACATACAGAAGTGAAAATGATGAGGAACACATGGAAAGACCGTGAGCAGGAGGACATGGCATGGGTTTGTTGAAGGCTTATGCTCCCTGGGGAGCTAAAGGGTATTGCTTGATTGAATAAAAGGTTCATTTAGAATGTTGTTGTTTGTGATTTTGCTTTTCCTGTTTTTTTAAATGTACATTTGTTATATTTTAAAAGTACGGCTGTAATCTTTTAGTACATTATTATTTTTGAACAGCGGTCGAAACAGGGTTAGGGATAAGGCTTGCTTTACCGAATAGTTTTCGCTCTCTGTATTCTGAGCTTAACTCTAACCTTAAATCCTACCACTAAACCGGTAACCATAACTGTGTAATGTTTTCATTTTGCGCATAATAAATGGCTACAAATCTTACAACAACATCGCGTCCTCACATCAATTCTTTCCCGCCATTTTTTGACTGACTACTTGCTCTTATATACATCATCATTTTCCTTTGCGCCCCGTATGGAGCATGCAGTCACCACTGTACCTGAAGAATACTTGTGAGTGTTCTAAGCCTTGTACGTACGAAATAAGTTTGTTTGTTATTGTTGTTATCGTTGATCAGAGTCGACATCATTTAACTCCGGGCAAACCCATAGGTCCGCAGTCTCCCTAAGCAAGTGTCGAAGGGTGTTAATGCTGATTGTTCCTGTTACGAGCTGGTTGTATTCACGCTGGATGCATCCACCCATACGTCCATCCTTGCTAGTCTTACCTCTGATGCCAAAATTCAGCATTCTAGATGATAAGAATGATCATATCTAATCCAAGACTTGCAGACAAACATGGCCATCCTGGATTGTCAAGTCGGAATTGGCAGTCGGAGTCGTGGACTCGGTCTTTTTTTTAGTGGAGTTGGTAAAAGTGTCCGGATTCCGACTTCGAAGTTTACACATATGACTAACAAAAAACTGTAGTCGGAGTCGGGAGTCGAATTCTGACTTTAACAATATCAGGAATCGGAATCCTGAACAAGATTTGGCCGACTCCACAACTCTGGTACGACCAATGAGATGTTAACATATAAGGGGGGGAAACCCGAGGCCTGTAAACATTAAATAAATAAACAAACAACACACAAATATATGATCAGGCACTCAGTGGGAAAATAAAGAAGTAGAAGACCAGACAACAGAAAAACAACAGAAGTGATAAGCTTACCGGGATTGAACCAGGACCTTTCGAACGGCACCCACCGCCTAGCCACGGGAGCGAATCGTCACTATCCACTCAACCAGCTAAGCATTACTGTCGCCTATATTGCGTTTTTTTTTAATCACAAAAATCAATGTTTGTTAGCCGTGGGTGAGACAACCTTGAACACAGGTGCATGAGATCGACAATATACAAGCCTTTCATTGAACAAATAGCGATTATTGCAAATTACATATATGTTTTTTTTATCTTTGTGTGTGTTTTTTAATGGGTTTTTTTTGTTAATATTGTGCTGGGAATGCACGTTCTAGAGGTTGAAATCTGAATGATGTTCACACGGATAAGAAAGGAAACAATATTCACTGAATTTTTACTGTTGTACCTCGGATAAGAAGTGCCCCCCTATCGTCTGTCTGGCAGATCGGAAGTAGCCGTTGCGTGTTAGAAGTGTTGAGAACAGCTCAGACGCCATTACAAGCCGACAGGTGAGTGCTGTATTTCTGTTAAATGAATATGCTACCGTATTTGTGCACGCTTTCACTGCTGTATTGTGTATTATGTTTTTAATTCACCTCATCATCCACAACAAATTGCTAACGAAACCACTGCTGCAGGAGCACATGAATACTTAGTGCAGACTTTATGCAAGGAAACCATTGTAGTGGTGGTTCCATGCTCCGTATGGAGCGAAATGGAAAATGATAATGATGAGCCTCTTCTATCTTGCTGTTATTTTTGTCTGATTCTTGTCATTGGCCTTCCCTGCTTCGGTTTCTTTATTTGTCATTGATCTCTCTTTTTTCTCGCCGTTATCGGGTTTATCGAAGTGGTAAATTTTAAACTACGTTTCTCTTCGCTTTCTTCGCATCTTTGTCTATCAATTCATGTTTGTCACACAGCGCTATTGTATATCTTTGACACATGGAGAACACCACAATAACGATTAAAACGTTAGTTTTTTTACAACTGGCTAGATACCGATTTTGTGATGATGCGGCACATGCTTGGATTGCTGTCAATTAGATCCAGATATACGATGGCCCAGGGAAAAGCGTATATGCGTGTAACCACAGACGCATCCCCTGCATGGGTACATAGCTGACATCAAAGGAGCGAGAATAAAGAGGGGGATGTCATGGATGGCGCAGGCAGAGGAGACTATTAGACAGGTGACCACAGTTGAAAATATATTCAAGGGAGAAGAGTGGAGTAAGTCAGATGAGAGCTGAATGAACTACCAGCAAGTCATCATCAGCCTATTAGAGAATGCAGAACGTGGGCCAATGGGAGAGCAGAGCTGGAAATTGATCAGCTTATAAATGATAATACTGCCATCAATGGTACCTATACCTTGTAGCGGCATGGCAGCTTGTGTACCCTGACAATCCCCAGAGCTATGCCAGTGGGAGATTTACTCCTGGTAGGTTCAACCAAGCTGGACTGGTCTGCGTGCGTAGGGGTCAGACAAAAGCTGGTACCCTGGTCATCCAGGATGGGGGTTTTAGCACAGTGCCGACACCCCTGTCTATGTAAAACATCGCACATGTTACGGAAACGGCAACACATGAAAAAACGTTGATGCAGGACGGACATCCGGAGTCTCAGGTTCGTATGACTGACAGTGGTGAAAGCCGAAAGGAAGCCAATGGCATGAAAACGGATGCCCTGACCGCAAAACACGAAACAGAATTGGTTTTTGGAACGTCAGAACTATGAATGAGGCAGGAAAGCTGAGACAAATCACAGCAGAGATGAGGAACTACAAATTACATATCCTGGGAATAAGCGAGAGCAGATGGACAGGGATGGGGAGAATAAAAACAGCTACAGGGGAAACAGCACTTTATTCTGGCAGAGAGGATGGTCAGCACAACGAAGGTGTATCCGTTATCCTGAAGAAAGGAATGGAAAGGTCTTTACTGGAATGGAAACCCATCAACAACAGACTGATAAGAGCAAGACTGAGAGGGAGATTCACCAACACCACAATTATACAATGCTATGCACCAACAAACGACAGCGATGAAGAGATCAAGGACGCGTTCTATCAACAGGTACAAAAGGAAATAGACACTGCATCCAGCTACGATCTTATTATAGTAATGGGAGTCCTAATTGCGAAAGTTGGAGCCCACAATAATTATAACGAAAGAGTAATGGGGAAATGCGGCGGTGGAACAGTAAATGAGAATAGGGACAAATTAATACGCTTCTGGAGTATTAACAACCTGGTCATTGGAGGAACACTTTTTCCACTCAAAGAAGTGCACAAGTTAACATGGGAATCACCAAACGGACGAGACAGAAACCAGATAGATCACATAATGATCAATGGCAGATGGAGACATGCACTACAAGACGTGAAAGTAAGAAGAGGCGCAGATGTGGGAAGTGCTCATCACCTAGTAGTAGCAAGACTGAAGGTGAAACTCAGAGCTGCTCGACCAGTTGCAGTCAAACAGAAAAGATATAACATTACGAAACTTAAGGACCCCCTCACCAGAAAAGCTTTTGTGGTCGACGTAAAGAGACGATATCAGATTACCAAAAGCCAGGAAAGAACAGAGACCGATGATGTCGACCAGAAATTCAACACCGTCTTAACAATATACAAGGAAAGCAGCAAGTCATGCTTGGGATTCCAGGAAAGAAAGAGCCAAGACTGGATAACACCAGAAACGCTAAACACCAAAGCGAAGAGAAAGGAAATGAAAAGAATGAAAACAGAAGCTAAGTTTCCCAGGTTAAAGGCAATATATAGTGAACAGTACAGTCAGCTGGACAAGGAAGTAAAACGTCAAACCCGTGCTAACAAAAGAACATTTCTGGATGACCTTGCAAGACAGGCAGAAGAGGCAGCACTGAGAAATGAACAAAGCACAGTTTATAAAATAACTAAATCTATGAGTGGAAAACGAGGTGCAAACAACATAACGTTAGTAAGAAACAAGCAAGGAAATCTCATCACCACAGCACAGGGGCAGGAAACAAGATGGGCAGAGCACTTCAGAGAAACACTGAATAAGGAACCACCAGAGACCCAGCTGAATGTTCCTGAGGCTGAAAGTGACTTAGACGTAAATACAGACATCCCACGAAAAGAAGAAATCATCGCAGCTATCAAAGGGTTGAAAAAAAGGAAAAGCGCCTGGTCACGACAATCTAAATGCCGAGTTATTCAAGGCAGACCCTGAACTAGCAGCAGAACTATTAGAACCACTATTTGCACAAGTCTGGGAAACTGAGACAACACCAACAGAGTGGAGTAAAGGAATAATTGTCAAATTGCCCAAGAAGGGCGACCTTGCAGACTGCAACAACTGGTGAAGAATTACTCTCCTCTCAGTTCCCAGCAAAATACTAGGCAGGATAATCATCCAGAGAATTTCAAAAGCAGTTGACCATAAACTGAGGAAAGAACAAGCGGGCTTTAGAAAGAACAGAAGATGTGCAGATCATATATTCACCCTCAGGAACATTATAGAGCAGTGCTCACAATGGCAGAGACAGCTGTACATTAACTTTGTTGATTTTGAAAAGGCTTTCGACAGCATACACAGGGACAGTCTATGGAAAATACTGAGGGCTTATGGAATTCCCAGCCGCATTGTTTCCATTATAAATAGCCTATATTCTAACTTTACGTGCAGTGTCGGATTGAATAATGTAACTTTCGAAGTGAAAACAGGAGTACGGTAGGGATGCCCCTTATCAACAACATTATTTTTGACAGCCATAGATTGGGTGATGCGCCAGACAACAGAGGGCAGTCCAAGAGGAATTAGATGGACAACATTTTCTACACTGGAAGACCTGGAATATGCAGATGACATTGCACTACTCGCGCATTCACATCAACACATTCAAGACAAAACCGATAGACTGAATAAGTATGGCCAGCAGGTTGGCCTGAACATCAATCTGAAGAAGACAGAGGTCATGACACTAAATGTGGGCAATCCTGAGTCAATAACAGTAAGGAACCAGAAGTTAGAACAGACAGACACATTTACTTACCTAGGATGCATAGTAACACCTGACGGCGGAACAAGCAAGGACATTAACAACAGAATGAATAAAGCGAGAACAGCCTTTGCTATTCTCAACAACATTTGGAAGTCTTCCCAGTACAGCACAAACACCAAATTAAGACTGTATGAGAGCTGTGTACTTTCTGTGTTTCTCTGTGGTGCGGAATGTTGAAGAGAAACAGAGAAGGAAATGTCGAAACTGTCCTCCTTCCACACAATCTGCCAAAGGAAAATTCTCCGAATCTTTTGGCCAAACACCATCAGCAACCAAGAACTACTTATTCGGAGTAACCAGGAGGACATGCACACCATCATAGCTGGCAGACGCTGGAGTTGGGTTGGCCACGTCCTCAGAAGGGACCCTGATACCATCACAAGAACAGCTATGCTATGGACCCCGGAGGGAAAGCGAAAGAGAGGCCGACCAAAAACAACTTGGCGGAGAACTGTGCAAGCCGAGATGCAAAGAATGAACCAGAGTTGGGGCACTGTACGAAGGATGGCCGCCGACCGAGCAAAGTGGAATCAATTTGTTGCTGCCCTACAGGACGCCACCAGGCGTGATGGCCGCTGACTGCTTTGACGGTTGGCGGTTATGGATCAAAGAAGAAGAAGATAAATGATAATGCTGGGGATGATGATGCCATTGTGTACACTGGTGGGTCTGTAATCTGTGGTAATACATCAGGGTGGGGCTTCTCTGCTAGAGTAAAGGGCAGAACCGTCGCTGAACATAGCGGGGCTTACATGATAACAACCTCCAGCATGAGAATGGAGATAGAGGCAGTTACTGCTGCCTTAAGATGGATGTCTGAGACTTTATTAACAAAGACAATTATTGTATCAGACTCACAATCCATGTTTCGAAAGGTCAAAATTGGTTGGCTTCGACACGAATGGAAAACCTCCATAGAAGCATCAAATCTTCAAGAACTGATATGGATCTACTGTCCTGGTCATGCCGGGGTACGTGGCAATGAAAGAGCTGACAGACTAACTTCACGAGCACACATAAATGGTGCATTAGCCATGGATAAGGAAGAAATACTGAGGGCAATTCTTGTTCGTCTATTAGAGAATGACATTGCAATCGATGAATCATCAAGGCTAAGATTGCTGAAATTTGGCATCTAACGTAAGACCAGCAGGGATGGACATATGAGAGGATACATCTGCCTTGTATACACCCAGTGCGCAACAGGAACAATTAGTATTCATACCCTTTGACATTTGGTGAGGGAGACTGCGCACCTATGGGTTTGCCTGGAGCGCAATGACGCTATTCTGATTAACATTAACATTACAACTGGCTACTTCCACAAAGTAAAAGGATTGAGATGGTATGACAAGATAACTAATGTGAAACTGATGGAAATAACTAATCTAATACCAGGGAACGATAATTGAGGAAGACGCTGGCACTAGATAGGATACACATGAAGAAAACCAGTTGACTGCATTATAAGGGAATCCTTGTCGGGGAATCCCCAAGCTGACAGAAATAGATGATCTAAAATATATGGGAAAGGCATTAGGATATAGACATGAAAGGTATAACGAAGGCATAGACAGACGTGTGTACAGATGGGACAGTACAAGAAGGGATGATATCAAATTATTAAAGGCCTATATTCTGGAGGGAGCTGACAGGTAGTGAAGAATTATTGAATATTTGTCACCCCTGTTCGTCGTGTTTTACCTGTAAGGATGTCTACCTCTACACTTTCGTTGTATCTTCTCATTCATTCTCTCTCTCTCGATGCAATTTCTGTTCCATTCTCTCTCTCTCTTCGCTGTATCTTCTCGTCCATTCTCTCTCTCTCTTTTCGCTGTATCTTCTCGTCCATTCTCTCTCTCTCTCTCTCTCTCTCTCTCTTCGCTGTATCTTCTCGTCCATTCTCTCTCTCTCTTTTCGCTGTATCTTCTCGTCCATTCTCTCTCTCTCTCTCTCTCTCTCTCTCTCTCTCTCTCTTCGCTGTATCTTCTCGTCCATTCTCTCTCTCTTTTCGCTGTATCTTCTCGTCCATTCTCTCTCTCTCTCTCTCTCTCTCTCTCTCTGTTGCTGAATCTTCTGTTTCATTCTCCGTCGTATACAACACTCAAACGAACGTGCCAACAGGCCAACTACAACCAGCACTGCTGTTACCTAGGACATGATTAGCTTTGTTCTTGCATGTATTGTAAGAGGATTAACACCACTTTTTCATATGGGCACATCTGTGTGTGTGGTGTGGGCGCCTGCTGATTACTCGCTAATCCCTTTCTCATTGTGAAGAAAGAATGAACGAACTAATGCACGAGCGAGAAGTAGGGGTTATTGCCTTTTTGCATGTCCTACCCTTGCAATAATACAATTTAGTGAATACAAGAAAAAAGAAAAGACAAAAATTATTATTAAAATCAACGAACAAGAAACAAACGTTATTGTGAAAAAGATGCACTTCATAACATCAGAGATGAGGATAATGTGGACGGTATCGATGTTTCTGAATTTTTATGACACAAGCCGATACCGTAGTATTCGTGTACCTTGTCTTGTTCTCATGAAAATCAAGAAGCTAACAGCATAGGGCTTTTAGCGGCGAGTCTCATGTTTCATTGATGATACGAGCTACGAGAACACTCTGAGGCTTATAGTCTTCTGTGAGAATGAGAGAGAGAAGTTATTGGACGAGATGGGGGAATATCGTTCTATGTTTGAGTTAGGAAAATAAAACTAGCGATGGAAAACTAGGATATACATATTTTTTAGCCATGTAGAAATTATACTAAATGAGAGAGAGAGAGAGAGAGAGAGAGAGAGAGAGAGAGAGAGAGAGAGAGATACACACTTTTTGTCTTCAACAAACAAAGACAGCATTTAAAAAATGGATAGAAAGAATGTTTAAAAAAAGAACACTGATCAATCAATCAATCAGTGAGTTAATTTTGCAACGTGTGAAAGAAAAGGCTGAGACTATAGCTTGCCGCTGATTTCTATTTTTTGTTGTGTTTTTTTTTTACAGCCCGGCCCATTACATCTCGTCGTCTTGGCTTCCTTTTCTCCCGTTCTTCACCAGGTTCTCTTCGGCTTTTCCACTCTTCTTTTTCCCCGTGGGTTCTAATCATGGTCTTATCTTGTCGCAGTGATTGGTTGTTTCTTCTGACTGCGTCCTATCCATCTCCATGTCCTTTCTTTAATCTCCAGCTGTACTAGTTATTGCCTGGTTCTGTTTCACAGGTCTGTTGTTGTTATTAATCATCATCATCATCACCACAACAATCATCATCTTTTTTCTTCTTTCTTTTCACTCCTTATGGACCACGGAGCCACCAATGTAGCATCCTCCTGGACAGAAGCCTGCACCCAATAGTCACATGATCTTGTAGCTGTGGTTTATGTAGCAATGTTTGACATGATGAGGTTGCCAGCCTCACGAACAACCACTGATTTGTTGCCTTGTACGACATGCCTGAGGGAGCTGTAGTCTAATTCTTTCTTTGTCTCCCCTGACACCTGCAGGAAATACACGGGGCGTGGTTGTCATTGTATCTCGCCATATCATGAGGCGGCGGTGGCGTCGGTTGTCGTCTGATGTTCGTAAGTGCTATTTTTGGTGCCACACCACGTTTCTCTTTCACAGACTACTACTGTTGTTACGTCCGGTTTTGATTACCAGACCACAAGATCACGTGCCCTAATATAACAGACGGTCATTGTGTCTAGGTTGGACGGAGCGCGCCTCGCCAAAACGAGGCATAATTTTTTTTAAATGTCTGTATTCAGCAGCTTAATTGTATTTGTCTCATAAAGAGGTGCCTAGTTTAATACTGGTTAAGGCATTCATCAACATTATTATCCTTACGAATCGGCGCCCTAAGGAGCATAGGCGTTCAACAAAGTTATGCCAAGTATTTCTGTCCCGTGACATCAGCTCAGTCTTTCCATGTTTGTCTACCCTTATCATTTACGTCTCCATTTCTCTTCTCTCTGTGTTGTTTTCAATCTCTCACTTCTTCTCATACCCTGGGTATTCCGGAACAAGGACTGCCTTGTAATACTATCAAGTTGTCCTCAATGCGTCACCATTGTAAGGGTATTCTTGTCACGTCTCGCTCTACTGACACCTTTCTTGTTATTGCTCCACCATAGTGACCGACTGACTGACTTTTGACCCATGCACATGATACCTGGGCCTTTATCGTGCGTACGGGAGTCGCGCTGGTGTAATGGTTACCGCATTGCGCTGGCGATCAGGTGTTCAAGGTTCAAGCCCGGGCGTGAGCATTTGAAGGAGTGTCACCGACTGGGATTTTGACTGAATAACCTTAAAGGCTCCTGAGATAAACCCTCTGTGGATAGGAAGGAGCGAAGCTCCTGACCGGGTTGGAAGGAAAGTCCATAGGCTCCCCAGCCTCGCAATGACATGTCTTTGGGCCGAAGGGCTGAAAGCGTACGTGCCGCTGGTTAAGAAAAAAAAAAATAATAATCATGCGTGTCGTGCTTAGATAGGTTTTAAAGTTATTTAAGGTCCCGCCTGAGTATAGGAGATGGTGATAATACGTGAGAAGTAAAGTGTAAGAAATAGACTTACACGAGAGAATAGTTAAAGGAGAAGAATAGTTCCTCTAGTCCAGCCTATCTATACGACTGTATTTTAGTATAAGACAATCTTACACCCCTTAATATTGAGAAACGTGACAAACTATGGTTAAATGGGTATGGGTCTGACCAACACACACAAAGTTAGTTCTTTTGTTGTTTATTATCATTAAACTTTACACCATCGAGTATCTAAAAGAATCAAATAAATCAGAATTACATGCATAGAAAAATAACAGAATACCTTTGCCCTCCCCTCCTTGAGAAGATAAGAACCCAACCAAGTTAATAACCCCACAGGTTAAAGGTTAGCAATAGGTTACAGTTATAGACAGTAAAGAAACACAGTTCATAATACGTGCTTCTCCATGAAGTAACCAATTGTTAAAGCAAAATAACTAGTTTGGTACAAGCTACCTTAACAGAAAATATTCAATCTCTCTCTCTGACATACGTGGCCATGCTCTCTCTCTTTCTCTCTCTCTCTCTCTCTCTCTCTCTCCTTACTTAATCTTCTTCTTCTTCCGTCCTTAGCCAACGACCGGCAAAGCAGTCAGTGGCCATTACGCCTAGTGGCGTCTTAAGGGCAACAGCGAATAGATTTTCTTTGCCGTTGTTCCCATCACGCCTAATGGCGTCTTTAGGGCAACGACAAATCAATCCGTTTGCTGTTGTTTCCGTAATCAAAGTGACTGGCAAACTGGTGATCAGCCCGTTGGGTCCTTACTTAATCTTGGTGATATTTCCTGGAATGTACAGTTATCCTGAATATATTTATCGATATTGATAGTGTCAGGGTACAGTGCCAAATTTGGCCCCAGTCCAGCATTGACAATAACTTTATAAGGTGGACGCTAAGTTTGGCGAAATAATCCTGGATCGATAGTGTCACCTCGAATAGTTAATGGTAGAAAAAAATCGAGATCTAATGTTCACAGCAAAGAATGGAAAAACAAATACTTCTGGTATTCTAACACAGCTAGTTGCTAAAAAAATTGTTGCAGGTGATGGTACGTTTTTGACTGGTAAATCCTATTGGATGGCTCTGGTGAGTGCCGATTCTGAAATAGCGTGACTCTTCTGGATAAATATCCTCTTGGAAACGACTATCAGAAGTCGGGAGAACAGTTATTGTTATTTCACCACAATGGGCTGATAAAAATGCAAGAAAATATATCTGGGTATTTTGTAAGTCCAGTTAAAATGTACTATTACAATGTTCGTTCGTCTCTGTGGCCCGTCCTGTTCACAACTGAAACTTGGAGACGCATCAGCCAACAGAAGACAACTTTAATCAGTAAAAATAGAGACAAGGCCCAAGATAAAGCCACATTAAAAAAACCACTGGTCGCCGATGATCAGGTTGCCTGAAGGAAATAAGAACATTATGAAAAAATTACTGCTAATGATATCTACATATATATATACACGGAAGGGGACGAGACATCTCTCATCCTCTCCGTCAGTCCTGATTAAAGTTAAAAGGCGCACGTTATGTCTAGCCTATCCTGTCGCGCGTCGCTTAGCGGGTGCAAGTTTGGTTGAGGCATGCAGCCTTTTCCCCCTCCTGCTCCGGTCAACGATCAGCGCATAATGTCAATTATGATTAAATTATCCCTACGCGCACTCAACAAATATCGCCTGTCATTAATAACTATTAGATTTTCGGCGTCTGTTTGTTTAGTCGCATGAGATAGTCAAACACAGTCACTTACTAAATTACACACAATGAAATAAAAGTGAATTGTATTCCGTCAATTATCAGTCGCCTAGTGTATTTATTAGTCAACTAAACCGTCTCTTTCTGTGTGATAGCGGGTGATTAAATTTACATTCCAACTGAAACATCTGGAATAACAATAGCTACGCTTTATTTAATTCGCTAGTCTTAACACCTAGAAAATCACAGTGAATTAAAGATACTAAATTTTTTAACACTTTAATACGCTTAAGCACAAATTTATATATTACCAGAAATCCAGAAAGAAACACCACGCTCTATTAACACATCTATTCCCAGTGGTTTTAGATAACGTGTTTATACTCTCCGAAAAAAATCTGAGCGACTCTGATAATGATTTAAGAAAGACGCAGTTTATATACGATCATGTTGTTATGATCTCTAGAAGATGTGAATTCTCACACTCCGTTTCCCAGCAGAGAAATCTGAAACTACGTTTCCCAGATCAAGGGTTTAACGGTCGCTTCTGCCGGCCGTTGCTAATCGACAACAAAAGCTTAACCCTTGTAGCGGGCTCCCGTCCGAGAGTTTCCCTGTTTCTCGAGATCAAAGGATTTGCTCCCCTTATAGAGAATCTTCAAAGGCCGTTACCATTCCACGTGTTTTCCACGTGCGATCTGTTCGTCATCGTAATATTGACAGATTCGCTCGCATGAGAAACTTGCGTGAACGAACGTGGTTCGCCCCCTGCTATGAATGACAGGTTGCGAAAGTTGGCAAACAAGCTCGTTTGGTATGATCAAGTAAAAAGAGGCGTGGATTACAAGGTGAGTCAGACAGGCAGAAAAATGCGTGACTTTGTTATCGAATCTTAAAACTACGCTGAGGTCACGAAAGGCTGTCGGATACAGGAGGCTTTATTTCAGTTATACGTCACGTATGGATTACCTGGTTCAACCTCATAGTGTTGTTTTAATCCTTCTAATCTACGCCAGGAACCTTATATATGAAAGTACGTAACTTCTTGGTAAGACATAAAAAACAGTAGTCAAAACATTATGAAATATGTACGCAGGCGTAACATATGACAGGCCGTTGTCTTTGCTGATTATTAGTACAGTAGCTCCTTAAGATCGTCCGACTGGCTGAGTTGTTAGAGCACTGGTCTCTCGCGGCAAAGGTGCCGTGTTCGATTCACGGTACCGACACGCTTCAGTCTACCCAGCTGTAAATGGGTACCTGAGTTAAGGAAGGAAAAGGCATTGAGGAAGGGAACTGGTCACCTCGCCTCTCGATGCTTGATCTAGTATAGTGAAGTCTCTAACACGTCACTCCCCTACGGTAGTAACTGCTATGGGATTACCATTACATTTTTTAGCTCCTTAAGGAGTGAATTAGTTAGTGGAAGCTCTCTAAAACCTACTACAGTGCTGGTACCATGCCCCACCGATATATGGAGACAGGAGAAGGAGTTAAGACATTTCATCCGCAATACCTGACATCCGCAATACCTGACATCCGCAATACCTAACTCCGTAAGTCATTTTCAAACTTCGGGAATATTTGGCACATTCTATTTTTTGTTTGTTACAAATTGTGAAATACAGTGTGTCCCAAACACATAATGATCGTGTATCCATTGTTAGAGTTTAGTCTTACCGGCGTATCCTTCTCATATTTAATTTTAATTAGTTGTTTTCTACAATTAAAAAGTGTGATAAAGTAAAATAAAAAATTATTCCGCGTACGCATTGAACCCCTTTCCATACCCCTGGCGGTACGCGTACCACAATTTTGGAAACACTGTAATACAACATGACTGGTTGTTGGCAAACATGCTATTTATAACACAGTCAGTGATAAATATACGATAAAGTCTCCAAGTTCTATTAAATCATGTGACTTCTAAAAATAGCTATAATAACCTTGCATTCAATTAAAAAAAAACAAAAAACAAGAGGACGAAGAAAGCACCGAAACTAGTCGATAATTTGTGAAAAGAAAAACAACAGTAGTGATCATGTACAGCAGTGGTTCCCAAAGTGGGCAGTACAGCCCCCTGGAAGCGTTGGGAGGATCCAAGGGGCGACAAACGAAAATTGGGCAGCAGGGGGGGGGGGGGCGTTCAGTAGTAAACATTTTGTTGAGGATTTGACAGGCTAAATTCAGCAATATTACTCAATGCAACACTTGCATGTAAAAGTGTTTTGATTATACAGGGCCCTACGTGAGCGCACAAGGAGATTGTAGCCTGAGCTAACCACCGCTCGTTCCAGTTTCTCATACATCTTATAGCAGAGGATGCAAACACCAGTGAGGCGAGGACAAGATAGGAATGATAGATAGAGGTATAGAGGGGTAGTTGTAATTCTAGGATCATTGAGCAAGTCATAGTTTCCTCTGTATTTGCCATCCTGAGCTCAGCTAACTATCGCTGATCATAAATTATAATCGATATCGTCTGCTAAAATAGCAGACGTAAAGGATAACGTAGCCCCTGTTGTCCACTCGGTCAACGCCGAAGAAAGAGAAACCAACAAAAAAAAAGGTTGTTGTCAACTGACTAAGATTTAACCAGCATCTTTGGGAAGATGACAACCAGTGCTAAATAGTGTTTATCAGTTAAATATCGACCAGTGTCAATTGGCAAGTTGTGTCCTAATGTACTTTTCGTTTGAAGGTAATGTCAGCTGACGAAATTAGATATCTGCAGGTTCTTCAAAAAGGAAAAACTTTACTTTGTTGCAGATTTCATTGTCTCAGTACTTAGAGGGTGCTAATAATAACGTGAATCCATGATACGTTAATGAACTAGAGGTACGTTTCACTAGAGCCAAGACTTAGTGCATAACCATCGGTGCTATTTATAAATTTTTTTATACTGTAATGCAGGGAAATTTAGGGACGCTTTGAATGTGCTCTGGTAGCCAATGGGGCTGTGACCCGAAACAGTTTGGGAAACACTGAAGTAAAGTGTCATTAATTCTGATCCAATCCAGATTACATTTTAAATTGATGTGCAAACTGTTGCACAAGTCTTAAATATGTCAACACTGGCCTCAGGCAGGCAGACAGATAGCCAGACATATAGGCAGGACGGACTGATAGACAGTGAAATAAGAGCACATTTTGTGGTTTTTATTTGTGAACGCGCTAAACATGAAAGCAGCTGAAACGTGCCCCTTTAAAGGAATGTTCACTAGTCTATAGAGGAGAAATACCAAAACAGTAATTAAATGGAACTGATGGCATATTTAAACAGAAATAGTAGGTAATATATTGTAATGACAGGCAAATATTGGGGGGGAATAATGCAAGCCATGTACGAGCGCAAAGTCCAACGCTGTGGAGACGGGAGTCGTGGAATTAGTTGTATTTTAGTGAAGTCGGAGTCGGGTTCTGTTAAAAAATGTCCGGACTCCGACTCCAAATAGTAAGCCATATGACTAGTAAAAAAAAAAAATCGTCGTCTCAGTCGGGGTCGCACTTCTAAAATTTTAGAAGTCGAAGTCGGAAAATTTTTTGGCCGACTCCATAACCCTGGCGCAAATAATGAGCTATTAAAGCTAAAGAACAAATCCTACAAGCTCATAGGGGAAAACAGATGGAAGTTCATAGAGCAGACGATTAGCAACGCCAGCAGTTATCAAAACTTTCCAACAGGCAGCGAAAAGCATCGCGATTCTTTTACAGGTCAAACATTCAACCTTCTGTTCTAGTATGTAATTTTTTCCCGGACTTATAACATTACTGTTGTGTATTTCTAAAGACGACTGTAGTTTGTCTCTGAAGAGACAAATAATGAACAGAATTACTGCAACCTCAGGTATATCGTAAGATGCGACCAATATGAGGTTGTACATGAGGCTGCCAACCTCGTCATGTAAAACACATTGCTACAGAGACTACTGGTAAAAGAACACGAGCGGCTTAACGCAGGCATCTTGTAAAAGGCCAGCTGTAGTGGTGGGTCTATACGTCTATGCTCCACAAGGAACTAAAATGGATATAAATGAAGGTATTGGTAATGAATGTTACTTCAAACATAAAACTTCGCTAGCCGTTCATTACTACGTCCATTTATTTACTAATTTAGTCATCTGAATTAAAAATATTCTTAAGTTCTCAGCTGAAAGATCGTTTACGTGTGATTTATGATGAAGATAATGTTGTGATGAATTAGAACGGTGATGATAAAAATTAGGTCAAACATAAATAACCACGTACCTGGTGATGAAACCAGAGACAACAGCTGGAGATCATACCACTCAAAAATCCACAAACATTGCCGGGGAGCAGACGCCAGCCGGTGATAGCTGGAAACCAAATGTTTCAGTATTCTTCTAGGGCAGGGTGTCTGAACCTTTTCTGTGCCATGGGCCCCTTTGATTATCTGATGAAGGCTATGGGCCCCTTTGATTGCCCGATGAAGGCTATGACCCCTGCTTGGGAACAAAATATATACTGTTCAAAAAAAAAGAAACGCATAGCTATCCGAGGGCGCGTTTTTTCTGAGTTTGTAAGTAAAATTTGGTGCTAGGGTATATATAAAAACCAGCCTCAAAATGTTCTTTACAGTGTCAAATGCACGTGTTGACCTGAATTGCGTTCGTTTTTGTAATCGTTACAACGCAGTGGTCAATAGTGTTTATGACGCAATTTTTGACCACAGCTCATGTTGCGCGCACGTGAAAGCAACAAAATTTGGGGTGAACACTATTCACTGACTACGCAACTGAAACCCTATAAAAGGATAACGCTACACACACAAAAATCAGTTCATTTTCAAGCAGACATTTATGGCGTCTCTATCGATAAATTTAAGGAACATGGCTATTGGCCGACTGCATGCAGGCGAAAGTCAAAGTCAGGTTGCCAGGAATCTAAACGTGCATCAGAGTACCATCAGTCGACTTTGGCACCGGTTCCAAGCCACTGGCTCAGTTGAAGACCGGCATCGCAGTGGACGACCCAGAGTTACAAGAGCAGCGGAGGATCGCTTTTTTCGGCTTCGTCCCCTCAGAGACAGGTTTACAACAGCTTCCTCAACTGCCCAGTCATTACCTGCAGGACGTCATGTGTCTGATCAAACTGTCCGGAATAGACTGCGTGACGCTGGACTTTGGGCACAACGACCTCACCGAGGACCTGTCCTTACGCGCCGCCATCGCCAAAATCGACTTCTTTGGGCCAACCAGCATCGTCCCTGGGCAGCTGACAATCAATGGAGACGTGTCTGGTTTAGTGACGAATCTTTCTTTTTGTTGCAGCGTCATGATAGACGGCGTAGGGTCTACCGTAGGCGAAATGAACGTTTTGCCCAAAATTGCGTTGATGAAGCTCCGCCGCGTGGTGGTGGAGGTGCAATGGTGTGGGGAATGATCAGTTACAACGGAAGGAGTCAATTGGTGCACATTGAAGGAGGCTTGAATGCGCAACGATACGTCAATGAAATTCTTCGACCCCATGTCCTTCCACTTTTGGCTGCCCAAAGGTCTGTGTTTCAACAGGACAACTCCAGACTCCATTGTGCACGGTTGACCACGCAGTTCCTGACTGCCAACAACATTCTCACCCTTCCCTGGCCATCCCTGTCTCCAGACATGAGTCCGATTGAGCACCTGTGGGATGAGCTGCATAGATGTGTTTTGTCGCCGAGATGTTGCTCTCCAGCCAATCGTCGTGATCTGTTCCAGGCACTCCAAGAAGAGTGGGCAGCCATCCCACAGGCCCACATCAGACGTCTGATCGCATCCATGCCCAGGAGATGCCAGTCGCTGATCGATGCAAGAGGAGGCCACACACCATACTAACGGGAAAGCCCGTACGCCAAAAAACCCTCGTGACCCAGATGCAAAACAACTGTCAATTGATTGGTTGAACCCTAAGGTATTCTTGTGTGCAATTTGAACAATTAACTCATTAAATTAAAAAAAGTTATTGAATGTCAAAATTATGGCTATGTTTGTGCCTTCAGTAGCTATGCGTTTCTTTTTTTTGAACAGTATACATAAAAGCATAATAATAAAAAAGCTACATATTAAATGTTAGAGTACTGAGACAAACATGCAGTTTATTTAAAATGATTAAATCAAAGTTAGATTTGTAAAAATACAAATAACAAAATTTAATAATCACTTAAGATTTAACAGTTTGAAAATAATTGAATAGTTTAACAGAAAAGGTTCGTCATTGATGGATAGTAGGTTCTATGGAAAAAGTTCACTTTGGCAGCTTATATATTGCACTTAGCTGCCAGTGGTTTTTTCTGCTCCCGCTGGGTTGGTTCTTTTTACACTGCTCACGCTCGTCGCTGGTTAAGGTTGTAGGGTGCAGCTCGTTCCCATGAGTGTCAGGGAGAGTCTACAGAGTTGGTCCCTCGTCTTAAAGCTCAGGCTACTGTTAAAGAATAGAAACTAAACGCTCTCCTGAGTATTGCGTTTCCCGACTCATATTTATGTGTCCCCTTTCTTATTCCACCATCCCATTTACTCAGAATTTACCCTCGATGAGAATTAACTTTAATCCCTCGAGAGAAAACATGTAAATGAAAAGGTTAACAGTACAGATAGAATATTTTTACATTTACATTCCCACTGATTGAAAAGTGTTCACAATATAAATTGAATATGTTTTCATTTATGTTTAAACTGATTTGAAAAGTTTGAAACTTTCATTAATTTTAAAGTGAATATGTTAACATCGACATTTACACTGGTTTGAAACTGTAAGTATTATAATTAAAATTTCTTTCATCTTTACCTCCCGGCTCCATATGGAACTTTGGACTACTGATGCGTTTAGTTTTCCTCAATAAACTAGCAATAAAGCAGTCACCAGCCCTTGCAGTGGTGGTTCATGAAATTATCATTCTATGCGCTGAGGTTGCCAGCCTCAAATGACTGGGACATCCACTAGCGATTTTCACTTATTAATATTCACATGGTAATATGAACATATTAGTTCACATGTTAGTAATGAAAATATAGAATGTAAAATGACAAGTTACGCCAATCCTGGCTCACAAACTTTTTGCTCAGATGAATGAAGTTAAGGCACAAGCCGATGCCTTTTTACACGTGTACTTGGGGTCGTTAATTTTAACTTTAATTTCCTCTCTGACTCCGTGTATTCTCAGTTTCCTCACTCCCGGTTGCCTTGTTAAAATGATAGAGATTTCCTGGGCTGTTTTGTAAGTCCGTCAAGATTCTCCAAAAAAAAGGTCCGGCCTGATAAAAGGAAATTCTGAATTACGGCAAGTCTGGTGTCTTGGCAAGCGTGAATCTCACAGTAAATGTTCACAGTGAAATAACACTGAAACGTATCAGGTTATATGTCTGTCCTACCCACGCATCTGTCTGTAACGAAGCTAAGAAAGTGCCAATCGTTTTAAACAAAATGTGGGGCAGGGGCGATTTCAAAATATTCCTGAAATGGAAAAATTTTGAACATTATGTAGAGGTCAAGTTTTCCGTATATGGTATGAAAGCATCCGATTGCTTGGCAGGCAAACTCACCAACACATCTGTAAACTCATACGACAATGCGTTTCAAATGTAACAAATTATTTCTTTATCGAAAGTAATCTTATCATCCTTGTCTGTCCATGAGACGCCTTCCCGTATCACCAGATTGGCGGCGAGCGCAGTCTGGCCGTATCAGCAGATGAAAACAAATACGCTGAGCGATTCTAGTGTTTAATGTGTAGTCTAATGTCGAATGCACTCGCGATTAACCAACAATAATAATAATAATAGCCCCTTCAGTCATAACTGACTATGGGAATGTGCCCCTGAGGTGACAGCCCTCAGCTGCTTATTTTCCTGGTGCTCCTTTCGACGTTTTCTCCTCACCTCTGCTTCTTGTGTGAGCCTCTCTTCGCCCAATCTGAGGTGGCGCCGTAAATAGCATCGCCACTTAGTGCGATCGGCAGCTTCATCCTCCCATGTTGCTGGATCCATGTCCAGTGCCCTCATATCTCTCTTGCACACATCTTTGAACCTCAGCTGTGGTCGCCCAACTGTTCTCTTGCCATCTGCTAATTGTCCGTAGAAGATATCTTTTGGGATGCGACCATCTTCCATGCGGCGAACATGGCCAAGCCAGCGAAGTCTGCGCTGTCTAAGAAGCGTATACATACTTTGAAGGCCAGCACGTGACAACACCTCGACATTTGTCACTTTATCTTTCCAAGAGATGCCGAGGATGCGGCGTAGACACCGCAAATGGAAGGTATTGAGCCTTCTTTCTTGCTTAGCATAGGTCGTCCAGGTCTCGCTGCCATATAGGAGTGTGCTGGTGACGCAGGCATTATATACCGCAGCTTTGGTCTTCATTGTGAGTTTAGAGTTTCCCCAAACACGCGATGTGAGGCGGGCAAAGGTAGCTGCAGCTTTGCCAATGCGGCTGTCGATTTCTGTATCCAGTGAGAGTTTGTCATTGATGGTAGACCCTAGGTATGTGAAGTGGTGCACCACTGCCAATTCATAGTTATCGATGGTGATAACTAGTGCAGCACCCACATCCTGACTCAGCACATTCGTTTTCTTTAGACTTATTGTGAGGCCAAAGTCCTTGCATGCTTTAGTGAAGCGATTCATCAAGCTCTGAAGCTCCTGTTGGCTTTGAGTGACGACTGCAGCATCATCAGCGAACAACAAGTCTTTTATAGTGACCCTTTTTATTTTTGTTTTTGCCTTCAGCCTTGAAAGATTAAACAGACGGCCATCTGACCTAGTGTGAAGGCATATTCCTTCAGTTGCATCTCTGAATGCATGTTTCAAGAGTAAGGCAAAGAAGATTCCGAAGAGGGTCGGAGCCAGAACACAGCCTTGTTTAACGCCACTTCGTATATCAAAGATCTGTGACGTGCTTCCAGCATATTGGACTGTTCCCTTCATGCCGTCATGGAATGACTTTATCATTTCCAGCATTTTAGAAGGGCAGCCTATTTTCAGGAGGATTTTAAAGAGTCCATCCCTACTAACCAGGTCGAATGCTTTTGTGAGGTCTATAAAGGCGATATATAATGGTCTTTTCTGCTCTCTTGATTTTTCCTGAAGCTGGCGGAGAGAGAAGATCATGTCTGTTGTTGATCTGCCAGCTCGGAATCCACACTGTGACTCTGGATATATGCGCTCAGCTAACTTGTGTAGTCGCATTAAGATGACTTTGGCAAAAACCTTACCAACAATACTAAGAAGAGAGATGCCTCTGTAGTTATTGCAATCACTTCTGTCTCCTTTATTTTTATACAGTGTTACAATCTTGGCATCTCGCATGTCTTGAGGAATAGTTGTCTCTTCCCAGCACTGGCACAGCATCCTATGCAGGGGATGTAATAGCGTGCTCTTACAGCATTTGATTAAATCAGGAGGAATCCCATCACTGCCTGGTGCTTTGCCAGAGGCCAAGCTATCAATGGCCTTGCTGAGTTCCTCTAATGTTGGTTCGGCATCCAGCTCCTCCATAGTTGGCAGACTGTTGACACCATCAAGGGCTGCAGGCGTAACGGTATTGTCTCTAGCGTAAAGCTCAGAGTAGTGCTCGACCCACCTCTCCATCTGCTTACCCTTATCGGTTAGCTTCTCTCCGCTGATGGTTTTTAGCGGTGCCGTCTTACTTTTATGGGGGCCAAGTGCTTTCTTTATACCGTCATACATTTGTCTAATGTTGCCTGTTTGCGCTGCGATCTGGATGCTCTCACTGAGCTGGAGCCAGTAGTCATTTGCACAGCGTCGAGCAGTTTGTTGAACTTTGCTTCTCGTAGCCCTCAGGATCTGTAGGGTTCTGTCACTCGGTGAATGTTTGTATTCATTCATAGCACTGCGCTTAGCTTCAATGACAGGTGCCATCACATCTGATGAAGCATCAAACCAGTCATTTGACTTTGCTGTTTTCTTACCAAAGGTGGCAAGTGCAGTACTTTGAATGGTGTTCCGTAGATGCTCCCAGTTCTCTATAATAGTATCACCATGCTGAGGGCTACTGAGCACTTTCTCGAAGGTCGCAGTGAATTGAGCGATCATGAAAGGGTCTGACATCTTGCTGGTATCAATGCGTGGTTTCCCTTCATGTCTGACACGATAGAGTTTTCTTGGTTGTGCTCTGATTTTGCAGCAAACCAAGGAGTGATCTGTATCACAGTCTGCACTATGGTACGAGCGCGTGGAGAGCACAGACCTGAGGAGTGGCCTTCTGACGAGAATCAGGTCAAGTTGGTGCCAGTGCTTGGATCGTGGGTGTCTCCATGACACCTTATGCTGGGGTTTTGTCTGAAAGTAGGTGTTGGTCACGCAGAGGTCATGGTGGACGCACAACTCTTAGAGCCGTTGTCCATTTTCATTCATCTTGCCAATACCAAACCTGCCCAGACATGAAGGCCATGAAACATTATCGGCACCCACTCTAGCGTTAAAGTCACCAAGGAGAACAAGCTGTTCTTGCCTAGGTATGCTTTTGATAATTGCTGTTAGATTCTCGTAGAACTCATCTTTAGCTTCTGAGGCAGAGTACAGAGTAGGAGCATACACACTGACAAGGGTGATGGGACCTGTGCTAGTTTGCAGGCGGAGCGTTAACAGGCGTTCTGATCCATTCTCGCCTGGTTCAACCATTTTAGTTAGCGATTTTTTTACCGCAAAACCTACTCCGTGTTCTCTAGCTTTATTAAGATCTTTCCCTTGCCAATAAAATGTGTAGTCCTTCTCGCTCATCGTTCCAGAGCCCGCCAGGCGCGTTTCCTGAAGTGCAGCTATATCCACCTGAAGTCGTTTAAGCTCATCATTAATTATGGCTGTCTTCCTTACATTGTTTACATCCTGTAGGTTTTCGGATAGTCCAGTCAACATAGTACGGACGTTCCAGCATCCCAATCTGAGAGTTTGCTTATTTCTATTTTTTCGATAATTGCTTGGTGCAAAATTTTCTGTCCACAGTTCGGGTTTGACCCTAATCCCCATGCACCCAATGGGGAAAGCAGACAGTGGCGGGACAACACCTTATTGACTGGGGGCTGCCCAGCTTGAAGCGGGCGGTAGCTGTCCAGTGAGATCCTAGAATCTCTCCCACTGTCGGAAGTAGCCCCTGGCGCAATGCCCTACGCCAATTGGACAAAATGCTTATAACCGGTAACTGCTACTTCCCGTGTTTTGCCGACACCTATAGGGTGAAGCTGGAGTGTCCTCTCCAGGGCGCGAGCTTGGGCACAGTTATATGGAGATCAAGCTGTTGCCCATGCAGCATGTTCCCCCTCTCCACACAGCTGGTAGATCCAAAGGAACGGCAGTAGCCGATACAGTTTGGTACCAGCCATGTCGCAGGAGTTGCCAGAATAATGTCGAATCGACATTAGACTGCCTTAGGGACTCCGACTCCGGATTTATCCTCAGGGTTTACTCCCGAAGCCAATTCCATAAATGGATATTCCCGCAAGGCAGCGGGGGTTTGAATTCAGAGTTCCTTCTCTTAGATAAGCTACCAACCAAGGATCACGAGCCCTATCTGCCCGAACACCAACAAGGGTGTATTTAATATTGTCTCTGCCGCTCCTTTCAAAGGTTAGGGAAGGGACGGGTAACAAACAGACATGATGACTTATCCCTGATAGGAGTGTAAGAAGGAAAATACCTAATATCTGCTACAGTGGGCAGAGAAAGAAAAGGGTGCGACTCGAAAAAAATCGCAATAAAATCAGTACAGAAATGTAACTGATTACTACCGTAGTGAAAGAGAGATCGGAAAGAGGTCGCCCAAAAATCCATCTTGTGACAGTAATTTATCGGGTTCCATTCTCTGAGATGGCCAAACCACTTAATTTTCTGCTTCTCTATATATTTGATGTAGAAAGGACACAATCTCCTACACTAGGAAATGTACACATGTTGTGTCCTGTATTGATATTGAGTCATTCCTAAACGAGATCAAAAATTTCTTGTTGGTTTCATCAGCACTATCATCATTACTACTTTCCTTTCTATTCCTTAAGGATCATGGACCTACCACTGTAGCTGGTCGCCATGCAGGAAGCCTGCGCCAGATATTCGCATTCTCTTGCAGTTGTCATGTATTTGGCACTTAGTTTTACGTGATGAGATTGTCCGCCCCTTGCACAATCTCATTAGTCGCTTTGTACGACATGCCTTGGGGTGGGGGTACTCCTATTCGTTTTTAGTCTCTTCAGAGACACCTCACAATTTTACAGTTCTTTTCGCTTTTTCTTTTGTTCTTGTTTATGTGTTGTCCCTGATGATGACCTACCTGGCTGTTACCTTAACTGTTTTTCTTGTAATATCTTCTCTGTGTGATGTTGCAGTACTGCAAGAACATAATACACTGCTAACTTTGTTCAGCAACAGCGGAGCAAGTGTGTTTTAGGGTGTTCTGTTTCTAGATTTTTTTTAGGGTGTCTTGTTTCTAGATTTGTTTTAGGGTGTTCTTTTTCTAGATTTGTTTTTGGGTGTCCTGTTTCTAGATTTGTTTTAGGGTGTCTTGTTTCTAGATTTGTTTTAGGGTGTCTTGTTTCTAGATTTGTTTTAGTGTGTCCTGTTTCTAGATTTGTTTTAATGTGTCTTGTTTCTAGATTTGTTTTTGGGTGTCCTGTTTTAGATTTGTTTTAGGGTGTCTTGTTTCTAGATTTGTTTTTGTGTGTCTTGTTTCTAGATTTGTTTTAGGGTGTCTTGTTTCTAGATTTGTTTTTGTGTGTCTTGTTTCTAGATTTGTTTTAGTGTGTCCTGTTTCTAGATTTGTTTTATGGTGTCCTGTTTCTAGATTTGTTTTAGAGTGTCCTGTTTCTAGATTTGTTTTAGGGTGTCCTGTTTCTAGATTTGTTTTAGGGTGTCCTGTTTATAGATTTGTTTTGGGGTGTCCTGTTTCTAGATTTGTTTTAGGGTGTCCTGTTTCTAGATTTGTTTTGGGTTGTCCTGTTTCTAGATTTGTTTTAGGGTGTCCTGTTTCTAGATTTGTTTTGGGGTGTCCTGTTTCTAGATTTGGTTGCTGTGCAGAAAGCATACAAGAAACTTCTGTTAAGGAGTAATAAAAGAAAATGCACTGACAAGGTAGGTATATATATATATATATATATATATATATATATATATATATATATATATATATATATATATATATATATATATATATCTATATATATATATATATAGATATATATATATATATATATATATAGATATATATATATATATATAGATATATATATATATTTATATATATATATATATTTATATATATTTATATATATTATATATATATATATATATATATTAATATAATATATATATATATATATATATATATATATATCTATATATATATATATATATATATATAGATATATATATATATATATATATATATATATATATATATATATATATATATATATATATATATATATATACAGGCACAAGGACAGACAGACAGACGGATTGGCAAATAGATAGGATGGACAGATAGATAGGATGGACAGCTAGATAGATGGACAGATAGATGAACTTTATTTTCAGAATGTTGAGAATTGGGCTCGCAAGCCCATCAAATGATACTGCCCGGTCTTTCTCTCATAGAACGATAGATAGATAGATAGATAGATAGATAGATAGATAGATAGATAGATAGATAGATAGATAGATAGATAGATAGATAGATAGATAGATAGAGATAGATAGATAGATAGATAGATAGATAGATAGATAGATAGATAGATAGATAGATAGATAGATAGATAGATAGATAGATAGATAGATAGATAGATAGATAGACAAGAAGAAGGAAAAGGTATACGTTACTATCTAAAATCCTCTACACCCTGGACACGTACATCATATATCTTATGACTTAGATGACTTACAGAAAAGTGCATCGATATCTATCTGAACTCCACCCAACCACCCATCCCTCAGAACAATGCACGTTCTATTTCTACGCAACGGCTGCACTGTGTGAGCTGATGCACGTGCTGACTTGACGTAAATGGCCGGGGATTGTAGTAGATGTTTATCACTGCCGAAAGTTAACGGAGTACAGACATTTTTTAACGTAATAAAACTACTTGAACTTTATGTCTTAGATAGCGTAAAAACACAGCATGAACACTGTAGCTTTAGTTAGATCCAGTGGCGTACTAAGGGGTCTGTGAGAGGGGCGGTCCGCCCTGTGTGCAGCCAGGAGAGGGTTAGCATCGGACACTATTATGATAGTAATTACTGTTCAAAAGACACTTGCAAGTGTGTTTAATTTTAGGAGGTGAGGGGTGCTAAAGATGGGATCCACCCTGGGTGTCAAATACTTTAGGTCCGTCTTTGCGTGCTGTGTATCTTTCTGTGTGTCTGTGTATCTTCATTTGTCTCTGTGTACTCTCTTATCTGCTATATCTCTATATCTGTCTGTCTGTCTGCCTTTCTGTCTGTCTGTCGGTTAGTCTCTCTGTACCTCTGTATCTCTGTATCTCTGTCTCTCTAGATCTTTCTCTGTATATGTACCTCTGTCGCTGCCTCTCTAGATCTGTCTCTCTATATCTGTCTCTATCTCTTTCTCTCTAGATCTCTCTATCTGTATCGCTGCCTTTCTAGTACTCTGTCTGTATAGATCTGTCTATCAGTATTTCTGTCTCAATTTTGTAGATCTCTGTCTCTTTAAATATGTCTCTGTATCGGTATCTGAGTCTCTCTAGATCTGAATCTGTCTCTAAAGATCTGTTTCTGTATCTGTCTCTAAAGATCTGTCTCTGTATCTGTCTCTAAAGATCTGTCTCTGTATCTGTCTCTAAAGATCTGTCTCTGTATCTGTCTCTAAAGATCTGTCTCTGTATCTGTCTCTAAAGATATGTCTCTGTATCTGTCTCTACAGGTCTGTCTCTGTATCTGTCTTTATCTGTCGGTATCTGTATCACATTATCTGTCTCTCTAGATCTCTGGATTTCTAGATCTTTGTCTGTATCTGTTTCTATGTTTATGCCTCTCTATATTTCTTTCTCTCTAGATCTGTCTCTTTCTTTCTGTATCTCTGTCTTTCTGTATATGTCTCTCTGTATCTCTGTCTCTTTATATCTGTCTCTGTATCTCTGTCTCTCTATATATGTCTCTCTGTATCTCTGTCTCTCTATATCTCTCTATATCTGTTTCTGTATGTGTGTCTCTCTATATGTCTCTATATCTGTCTCTCTATATTTCTTTCTCTCTAGATCTGTCTCTTTCTTTCTGTATCTCCGTCTCTCTATATATGTCTCTCTGTATCTCGGTCTCTTTATATCTGTCTCTGTATCTCTGTCTCTATATCTGTCTCTGCATCTCTGTCCCTGTATCTATGTCTCTCTATATCTGTCTCTGTATCTATGTCTCTCTATATCTGGCTCTGTATCTATGTCTCTCTATATCTGTCTCTGTATCTATGTCTCTCTATATCTGTCTCTGTATCTATGTCTCTCTATATCTGTCTCTGTATCTATGTCTCTCTATATCTGTCTCTGTATCTCTGTCTCTCTTTATCTGTCTCTGTATCTATGTCTCTCTATATCTGTCTCTGTATCTGTCTCTCTATATCTGTCTCTGTATCTATGTCTCTCTATATCTGTCTCTGTATCTCAGTCTCATGTATGTACTTCTTCATTATCTTGTCCTTCTACTTCTGTCGTGTCTTCTTCTTTTTCTTAGTCTTCATATTTTGCTTTCTCTTTCCTCTTCTTTTTCATTTACCCTCTAATTTTCGACTTTTTATTCATCCATGTCCATATCTTTGTCCATAAAATTTCGCACTCTGAGTTCAGCGCATCTCTATCTACCTCATTTTGACACACACCTTAGTATGGCTGCATCGTCCATCTTGCAACGATAACAAAGAGTGAACAATAATTTAGCTTCCGTTTAAGCGGAAACCCGGTCATTACCATAACAATGGTCACAGCTTGAATAGAGAAACGATATTTATAGCTTGACGATGTTATAATGAACTATTTTTGTATGAGTTAGGCGTGCTACAAAGTTCGTATATGACAAGAGTGTTACGGTATTGCGACTAAATAAAGTACTGAGTATCCAATACCATAATTCCCGCCGTAAGTACGTCGGTCGGTCGGCCACATCAAGCACACCGTCATTTACGCACTTTTCTATTTTCAAGAGAGTACATTAACTTTCAACGACAGCTAAGGGGTGCAACTGTAGTTGAAAGTTAGACAATAATTGTATTGTTTCCCTTATATGTACTCTCCCGAAAATAGAAAAGTGCGCAAATGACGGGTGCTTGAACAGTTTGATTATGGAAAGAAGCCAACAACACTATTGATAAACAGTACATGAACTGGAGTTTCGTCAAACTTCAAACGTGTTCTTATAGGCAGTAAGTCGACCATGGCTTCTCAGAGGCAGTAAGTTGACCATGGCAAGATTTTAAAATATGCACGAACAATTACGAGACATGTTGTCATAAAAGAAATGTTAGTTATTTAGTCTATTTGCGGTCCATTATATCATTATCACTACTCAACATGTCATTTAGGAAGGTTACTCCATGTCTTCATATTTAATACAACCATATAATTGTCACTACAAATATCTAATGACGATCGCCTGCAATGAAATGATCACAGTAGTGTTAGTACCGTCTGTAATACATGTAACAGAAACAATACACTATAATTAAAAACCTGTCAAATTTGACGGGTTATTGCTAGTTTATAGATAATTGTCCTTTAGACCGATTTAGTGGCCCGAGTCGATACGCCATTAAATAATGATTCGTTGATGGAGTAATACAAAATTTTTTGTGGAATTTTGTTGCGTGTGACTTTTTTTTTTAAAACGTAACGATGCAAGATTTTAAAGGCTATTTGTACGTGTACAAAAAAAAAAAAAAAAAAAAAAAAAAAAAAAATTGTGATAAAAGAGTTGTACATTAATTAGCCAAACTCCATTCTTCTGTTTCTTTTTATCTTCTCTCCGTGTCATTTTTGAAGTATTGCTCCGTGATTCCATAGCCAATGTATCCAGATAAGTTTGACTACAACGATTCAATGACAAAGAAATGGAATGTAAATGAATGAAATTACTGCAGGAGAAATAGTGATATCATCGGGATCGGCGGCAGAAAGAGCTTGTCATAATTCAAACCCATAGCTAATACCAAATGTAGCAGAGATGAACACGAACAAACCCACAAATTAAAAAAAAAACCCCAGTAAAAGTAAAAATGGAAATAAAAGACTTAAACGAATGAATTAAACCGAATATAGCCACGTGTAGTTCCCACAAGTCTCTGATGAAAAAGCACGCACTTTGGTTCTTCGGCCAGAAACGCGCCATTAAATTGCCATTTGGTGAGAAAAGATGAGACAAAAGTGACGGATGGATAACAATTCTTTATGCAGGGAACGTCAGGAAACAAAAGATGTGAATTTAGAAAGTCATTTGTGAACGTACAGGCTGGGATGTATCATAAGACGACATTCTCAAGCTGATGGCGAAAGTACACGTACAATTTGTTTGCAGGTACATACAAGTTTTAAAAAAAGTAAAAATTTCTTGTGAATATGGCCTAGTTAAAAGATTCAACTCAAGTCTTCATTTGAAAAGCATGCTTTTTCATTTTATGGGTATTCAATTTATCTTACACGGTGCGAAATGCGCAGTGCCCGCATTTTCCCGAAAAAGCACCATAACAAAAGAATGAGGCATGTTTATCCTTTTAGTAGTGTTCAATATATTTCTAATGGTGCACTGCGTGAAGTTTACGTATTCATCCGAAAAGTAGGTGAGATTGTTTCATTGTTAGTTACAAACGTGTCATTAAGAAACATTTTATTTATTTGCTTAGATTCTACAATAAAGGGTAGCCGGTCAAATACCCAAACCTCCTTTGTTGCCATCTACAAATTGTCTGATGGTTTGCTGTGTTACTATTCTTTACTCCCCTTTCGGGCCCCGGGTGGGTCAGCATGTAATACCACGTTTTATTCTACGTCTCTCCCTCCAGCGCTCTCTCTCTCTCTCTCTCTCTCTGCCTCTCTTCTTCTGTCACTCGGTGTTTCTTTCCTTCTCACACGCTCACGAACACGTGCACTGACTTGGCTGATATTAGTTTTCACAATAAACACATTATAATGTCATTGACATCCTTTCTATACTGTATATCTTCCGTTCTGATATATTCTTCTGGCAAACGATTGAAAGTTGCACACCAACTCAGAATACGTACCATTTCGTTTCTGTCTGCTTGACAATTTGTATATTTATTTTTCTGTCGTCTGTCTGTGTCTGCCTGTCTGTGTCTGCCTGCCTGCGTGTTTGTCTGTCTGTCTGTCTGTTTATCTATTTGCCTGCCTGCTTGTCTGTCTGCCTGCCTGCCTATCTATCTATCTATCTATCTATCTATCTATCTATCTATCTATCTATCTATCTATCTATCTATCTATCTATCTATCTATCTATCTGTCTGTCTGTCTGTCTGTCTGTCTGTCTGTCTGTCCGTCCGTCCGTCCAGCTTGTCTGTTCGCCTTTCACACACTCACTCACTCACTCACTCACTCACTCACTCACTCACTCACTCACTCACTCACTCACTCACTCCCAACATAAAAATAACATTAATTCTCTATAAACTCTTTCTTGTTGCTTGTTCCCCTTCACTCCTTCGAATTTATCATTTCACGCAGAAGTTTACACAACCCCAGCCTTGCACCCTCGCGCGTGAAAACCACGCCCGTTAAGACTTCGAGATTGTTCCTAACTCTGATGAGTGCAGCGCAAGGTCAAAGAAAACGAACTGCCCGTAGAATGTTCGTCCATTTCATTTCTATCCATAGCCCAGACAATGAGGCACGTGTTTCTTCCATCTCTCCTCCCCAGCCCCTCCTTATTTTAAAAAAATAGCTTGTTTTGCTCCTTAGTTGTTTTGTGCACGTCTTAGTAATTTGTTATGGGACGCGTCAAGTTATTTATTTGTTATGGGACGCGTCAAGTTATTTATTTGTTATGGGACGCGTCAAGTTATTTATTTGTTATGGGACGCGTCAAGTTATTTATTTGTTATGGGACGCGTCAAGTTATTTATTTGTTATGGGACACGTCAAGTTATTTATTTGTTATGGGACACGTCAAGTTATTTATTTGTTATGGGACACGTCAAGTTATTTATTTGTTATGGGACACGTCAAGTTATTTATTTGTTGTGGGACACGTCAAGTTATTTATTTGTTATTGGAGGCGTCAAGTTATTGATTTGTTATTGGACACTTCAAGTTATTTAATTGTTATTGGGACACGTCAAGTAATTTACTTGTTACGGGACACGTCAAGTTACTTTTTTGTTATGGGACACGTCATGTTATTTATTTGTTATGGGACACATCAAGTTATTTATTTGTTATGGAAGGCCTCAAGTTATTGATTTGTTATGGGACACTTCAAGTTATTTATTTGTTATGTGACACGTCAAGTTATTTATTTGTTATGTGACACGTCAAGTTATTTATTTGTTATGGGACGCTTCAAGTCAGTAGTTCGTTAAGGGGCTTTTCAAGTCAGTATTGGTTATTGGACACGCCGAGTCAGTAATATGTTATAGGACACGTGAAGTCAGTAATTTGTTGTTGAACACGTCAAGTCAGTAATTTGTTATTTGACACGTCAAGTCAGTAATATATTATGGGGTATGCCAAGTTAATAATTTGTTATTGAGTACGCCGAGTCAGTAATATGTTATGAGACATGCCAAGTCGGTAATTTGCTATTGAACACGCCAGGGCATTAATTTGTTTCAATTCAGTAATTTGTTCTTTCACACGCCGAGTCAGTAATATGTTATAGGACACGTGAAGTCAGTAATTTGTTCCTTCAAGTCAGTGTTGTTGTTACAGGTGCACTTTTTTCTTATTGGTTATTGGACACGCCGAGTCAGTAATATGTTATAGGACACGTGAAGTCAGTAATTTGTTCTTTCACACGCCGAGTCAGTAATATGTTATAGGACACGTGAAGTCAGTAATTTGTTCTTTCACACGCCGAGTCAGTAATATGTTATAGGACACGTGAAGTCAGTAATTTGTTCTTTCACACGCCGAGTCAGTAATATGTTATAGGACACGTGAAGTCAGTAATTTGTTCTTTCACACGCCGAGTCAGTAATATGCTACGGGACAAGTTAAGTCAGTTATTTATTGTGCTCCTAAGTTGTTGTTGTTACAGCTGCACTTCTTAGGTGTTTGTTTTTTGGCACGTCTGAATGATTTGTTTTGGAACAAATTAAGTCAGTTATTTGTTGCGTTGCTTTGTTGTTGTTGCAGAATGTGTTAATCTGAGTTGTGTTTGAGCACAACCAGTGGACTGTGGTGGGACAATTAAAAATAGGACAGTGTCACAAAACGTCTTTGTGCATCTACTTTTGTGCCCCTCTCTCTCTCTTTCACTCCGGCAGTATCACTTCTTTTCCTCATTTTCTTCATCGTCCTATTATTTGGCATATTATATGCATCTTCATTATTCTTGCGGTGACCGCTCCCAGACTGTTTACGTTTCACTAAGTGAACGTAGTATTATCAGGTTAATACGATTATCACGTAAGTCAGTCTGGCCACCTTTGAAAGAGACGTCAGTTGTTTGTGCAACGTGGTATCGCACGAACACGCACAGAAAGCCAGATTGCTATCTAAGGAAGCCGCCTGAGGGACGGGAGAAAACACAGGTGATAATTAGATAATTGTTTCATCTGAGCCCTCTCGGTATCAATATTGCCGATAATCTGTTTGTGTAGGCAGTCTTAGGCGGAAAGTATTACGCCAGGAAATGAGTTCACAGATTTGTTTGTGAGTTGGCGGCAGCATTACGACATATTGAAAGAGGTCACGCGATGGAATTTTAAAATGTAATATTTTAAAACACGCGGGGGAGAATTAAATTACCCATATAGTCCAGAGCTTTCGATTTGATTGATTTGAGAGCCGGAATACACAATTGTTTTCATGGAAATTCGTCGGAAGCACAATTTGGGATTTGAACTTGGAATGAGATATATAATATAGCGAAACTGGAGTCACGGATCAGACTGCATTGCATCGTCAAATTAGCAAGTCCCAGGAGCCAGAAAGAGAAGGATCAGACTAAGGATTTCTAACTTATAAGTGACAGATCAAAAGTAGTTGGGCAACTTTGAAACAAAACAAGTAAACCCGCACATTTAAATACAGAGACTGGAAACTTAAAAGGACCCGGACAAAAGTATTTGGGCAACTTTGAAACAAAACAAGTAAACCCGTATTTTAAATACGAAGTCTGGATACCTAAGGAATCAGATCATCCGTCATAAGAGGATTACTAAAGTATCCCAGGCCACGTGATTCGCAGAACACACGTCATAAGAGGATTACTAACATTTCCCAGACCAAGTGATTTGAAACATCTAATAAAGTGCTGTGTCCATTCTAAACTGTGCAGGAGATTGTGTTCCCAACATTTACTTTGGGGTAAGTGTAAAACTTTATTTTACAAATGGGAATTTGACATGTTTCTCTTGCTAAGTGGTTATATAATAGGATGGCAGCCCCAACATATGAAAATAGTATATTCATACACCAATACAGCAAGCGCTGGTGATTTCTTCGTGCTAGTCGTGCAGAAAACCGACAGCAGAGGTGACCCCAGACTCCGACTGGGGCAGTGATGAGTGATGATTACATCACATGTGCATCAAGTGTATCATATCATTTTGTGAGATGTGTGTACCTTGTTACTTGTAATTCAAGCAATTCATTGCAGTTCGCGCTGTTCAGACACATTTTCCCCATTATAATACTTACTTACTTACTTAGTCGTTCCCCTTCTACCGTGAGGTGTAGAGGTTTAGAAGAGAGAGCGCCAGACTATTCTATCGGCTGTCTTCCTCCTGGCCTGGTTCCATTCTAGTCCTCGGTCCTTCAAAGATATCCCAGCGGACTCTGGGTGAGGGGTCTGGATCAGCCTTTGTTTCCCATGCTTGTCGTGGTAGCCGAACTGCAGACATGAAACCATCTTAGTACTTGGGTCTGTCATTTTAGGCCTTGACCTAATGTCTCTTCTTGTTACTTCAACCACCTTCCTCAGATACTCATTTCTGAGGTTTGAATCTGGCTTTTGTGGGTTGTAGTCATTGCCCATGACTCGCATCCATATGTCAAGACTGGGACATAGGTGGAGCGGTATACAGCCATCTTCGTTTTCTTACCAACCTCTCTCTTGCTGAGAATCCTCGATTTATGGCCTGAAAAAGTCTCCCAGCTGCTGCTTTTCGAGTGGCCAACTCTTCTTTGATGCCTCCCTTTCGGTCTATAATAGCTCCGAGGTATTTAAAGTGGTCGACCTGCTCCAGGACCTGTTCTCCCAGCTTAATCTGATGTCTTCTTTCTTCTCGTGATATCACCATGGATTTTGTTTTAGAGCTGCTTATGACCATCCCTCTCTTCTCCAGCTCTTCCTTCCAGACTTGCAGGTTGGATTGGAGATGTGCCTCTGATTTAGCAATCGGGGCAACATCATCAGCAAATGCCAGCTCCGAAATATAGACCTGTCTCATCTTCCAGTACCCCACTGAATACTTTCTTGTTATCTTCTTACATGCCTTGATGACATCGTCCATAAGGAGTATGAAGAGGTGAGGTGATAGGATATCACCTTGTCTTACCCAGCGGTGGTCCTGAACTCTTCTGACTTATGGTTTGCTGTCCTCACATAATTTCTGCAAGACATGTAGAAGCTCTGTATAGCATGAATCAGAGGTGCTGGAATATTCTTCCTTGCCAAACAGTCCCAAAGTTTGCTCCAGGGGACCCTGTCAAACGCCTTTTCCAGATCTATGAAACAAAGATGGATCTCACTCTTATACTCAAGGGCCTTTTCACTCAGCTGTCTGAGTGTGAAGATTATGTCTTGAGTACTTCGGTTTGCTCGGAATCCGCACCGGACCTCATCCAATTGTGGCTCAACTAGGCGTCGGAGTCTCTGCTCTAGGATTCAAGAGTAGATTTTTCCAGGTACACTGAGAAGGGATATGCCTCTATGGTTTCCACACTGTCGATTGTCACCCTTTTTGAAAATTGGTGTTATGATGGCGATCTCCCGATCCTTTGGTATGGTCTTGTTGCACCATGCTGCCTGTAGGACCCTTAAGAGTAACAGGTCGCCTGATGCTCCCATGTACTTAACTATTTCTGGTGTTATACCATCATGCCCTGCTGCTTTGCCCATCTTGATTTTCTCCAGTGCTGCCTTCAGTTCTTCCATCTTTATGTCATCTTCATCACCATTGGTTTCCTCTTCTGTGCTAGTGGTTATCGTTTCTGATGTTTGACCTTGCTCACCATCAAGGAGTTCTGAGAAATATTCTTTCCATCTTTCCATTACTTCCTTCGGGGCAGTAAGCAATTTGCCTTGTTTGTCCTTTATAAATTTGAGAGGGCATTGTTTTTCCCCATTATAATACCAATAATAATATCGGTGATTTCAAATCACCTTCCATGAGTTACGATGTGTATATTCAAGAATAATTATTCCGAGAGAATAACATTGGTGGGTTGACAGCAGGACAATGCGTCTGTTAATTTGCAGCCCACAAATGTACTTAGCAGAGGCATTTGTTTTTATTTTGTCTAAAAGATCGTGGTACTAACCTATCAGGCGGTTCGTAGAACTAAGCTATCAGACTGGGAATAGTCATCATCACAAAAGAATCGACAAAAACCGTGGCTGCAGGACTGACTTATACCAGCTAAGTGCTTATAAAAGGCACCAGCAAAAGGACAGAAATATTCTTTAATATAAACCCTCTATCCAGTCGCAATGCAACATTGTTTTTGACTTTTGAAAATATCTCGTGAAACTCCCTTAAGGTAGAAGCGTCATTATCCTTCTATCTGCATCTCTGCCAAGAGTAATCTTGTGCGACGGTAGACATCTTTGACGACCCATTTTATATACTCTTGAGTTTTGGCCACCGGTGGACCACTACTGCAAAACAGGGGAGGCATTCCGTGACAGACAGACAAAAATAAAAATTAGAAAGAAAAATTAACGAATAAAGTAGAGAAATAAGAAACGACAGGAGTAGGGACAATTTAATTTGGGTAAAAATTAAACAGAAAAGTAGATTTATGAGAATGAGAGGGGGGAAGCAGAGATGGGAAGGAGAAAAATTAATAAAAGCAAATAATTAAGGACGACAAGACAGAAACAAGGCAGCAAATCAGAATTGTAATGTCTGACTCTATTTATCCTCAGTAAATTGATAGCCTTGTCTGTAATAGTTACTGTATATTATTAGTTTTGTTCGAGTTATTGAAGCTTCTTTTAGTTGTTTCATTGTATTTTTTATAAAGAAAGTTTAATCTGCTATATCTATCTTCAGTATTTGGAAATAATAAAAGTTGTCTGCGGTAAAACTGGAAGATTAAAAATAATAATAAAAGATAGGTACAAAGTCAGTTTTACAACACGGGACAATTTTGTTTCCTTACCATCTTTCTTCCTAGTATACTGTCAAAGATCAAAGGACTAAACCGTAGTTATGTATTTGTACGCAGTGGCGCACTGAAGGGTGTGCGAGGGGGCGGTCCGCCCCGGGTGACAGCCAGGAAGGGGGTTTCGTCGGACACTATTGTCATAATACTTAATCTTAAAAGGTGCTTGCAAGTGTGTTTCTGTATGAAGAGGCGGGTGCCAAAGGTAGTATCCGCCACGGGTGCCAAATACTTTAGGGAGGCCTCTGTTTGTATGTGTGGCCGGTGTTGTTCCCGGGGATCTCGAAGAGATAAAGATAGAACAGGCCTACACTACCCTCAAGTATGTCGTACAAGCCACTAATATGAGAATGTGCATGAGGCTGGCAACCTCATGATGTTAAACACATTGCTACAGAAACCATCATGACAAGAGCATGTAAATGATTGGTCCGGGCGTTGACTACTACAGACCACCAGTGGTGGTTTCATTGCTCTGTTTGGAGCGCAAAGAAAAATAATGAATATAATGATGATTGTGATGAGGTAGAAATAGTGTGGCGAGGGAATGTTAATTGTCTGAACATAATTTGTCACGACAAACGACATGGCGAATATCAGAATAATAAGCAAGAACCGCTGGGAGTGCCTACATATTTTGTAACATGAAAAATTTCATTACGCCGGCGATCACGTGACCGACAGTTTGCTGTATCAGCACATTTCCTTCAGGGATCACCTGTCCATATTACTTTATCTTTCATCCATTATCAATTCTGTGTGTGAGTTTTTTTAATTTTCTTATTTTATTTACCTATAGACAGCTAAAAGCGTCAGGTGGCAGAGTGATTAAAGTGCTTGCTTTTCCTGGCAAAGGTACTGGTTTCGATGTCTGAACGTTGACAACTCACCTACTTCCTTTTCAGTTTTGCATCGGACCACCACTGATGATGGTCTTCTTGCAAGAATACTTCGCTGAAGCATGAGACGTGCTTCTAAAGTTGCGATTTCTGTAACGATTCGAATTTAACCCCGAGGTAGCTAGTTTCTCCAACAGCCTTCCTCTTTAATCGCTGTTTATTACAAGCTTGTAAAGGGCAAGGGTCACACACAGCCTCTCATTCCCGCCCCTCTCTTTTTCCCAGAAATTATGGCTTCCGGAAAATCCTAAGCTAATTTAAACGCGACCGTATTTTTCTAGAACGTATCCGTCCTACGTGGACGTTATTAGATGTATGAACCAAAATTAGTATAACAATATACGGGCATATGTGACTACTTAGACCAGTGGTGGGGAACCGGTCAATCGCGACTACCGGTAGATCACAGTGATGGTTTGGTAGATCTTCAGGTGAAGGAGGACAAAAAAAGAAGAAAAAAAGAAGAAAACTTTTAAAGAAACTTCGAACTTGCCTCTCCTGCCGACGTTGAAAACGTGGTTTCCTCAGGATTAAAGATACTTATCTTTCCACATTCCGAGCTAACGCCCACGAGGTAACTTACTAAGATTTACTTCACCCGTAAACTACATAAGATATAAAAGTGAACTTGTCTTCCCTTCCAAGGGAAGTAAACATTTGGTTAAGAATCATTCATTTTCCATTTTCCACCACTTATTTCATGGAATTGTTAGAAGTAGATCGTCCTGCAGAGATAAAAGTCACATATAATCTTAACAGTGTTCGGTGTTTCTAAAGTAGAAACCTATAGCTCCTGGATTACCTACCGCTGATGTTGACTGCTTTAAAATGAATAAGAAATTGGAAAGACAAGTTGGCCTCAGGCAAACACGTAACTAAGGTGACAGAACTGTACTAGGAAATCCGTGCCAGGATTATGTTGTTGTTGTTATTGATCCAGCGGCGATTGGGCCCTCACCCTTCGACCTAGTCATATCTGCATGTTTTCTCAAGTTGTTTTGTTTCTCCGTACAAGGTGTTCCACTTATCTGGCCTGGGAGGAAGGAGCATTTTCCTAACATCATCGAGTGCTGGGCACTCAAAGAGATGGTGGTCAACAGTTTCGTAAGGGTAGTTACATAGCTGGCACTTTGGAGAGCGTTGTGGTTGGATTCTGTTCAAGTGATTGTGAATGGTATATGTTGTGTTCTGAGCCGAAAAACTGTGCTCTGATCCCTCCATGTAAGATGGCCGATGTTGTCATTATGATCAGAATCGGCCGTATGCCTGTCAGGTCTTTACTGAAGTTATTGTAATGTTATCTTGAGTATTTGTCTGTCTTTAGCCTTGACTAGACTAGTCAGCTAGGCTGATTGACCACTGTTATCTTCTTGTCATTTGTCTGTCTTTTGCCTTGACTAGACTAGTCAGCTAAGCTGATTGACCACTGTTATCTTCTTGTCATTTGTCTGTCTTTTGCCTTGACTAGACTAGTCAGCTAGGCTGATTGACAACTGTTATCTTCTTGTCATCTGTCTGTCTTTAGCCTTGACTAGACTAGTCAGCTAGGCTGATTGACCACTGTTATCTTCATGTCATTTGCTTTCAGTTATCTCACTATTATAGTATCCAAAATAGTGTTTCATTTATTTATTTCCCTTTCGCTTCTTAAGGATCACGGAGCCAGGGCCGTCTTAACAGCATTGTAGGCCCTGGGCAAAGCAATGCACTGGGTCCCTACCAGCCCTACCCACCCACGGGATTAAAAATGTAAACGGTCAATAAAATTAAACCTATAGATTTATAATTTAATGGTACTTTCAACAAAAATTTCGTCAACTTACCCACGTCATGTTTGATTTGAATCCCAGGCCTTTCCAGCGAGAGATCGAGTAATTATCTACTCTGCCAAGAGATGTCTATTGAACAATATGGCAGCATCACAGCATGGGGCCCCTAGTATCGTGGGGCCCCTGTGAACTGCCCAGTGCGCCCATGCCTTAAGACGTCACTCCACGGGGCGCCCATCGCAGCTGGACCCCTTGCACGAACCCTGCACTATGCGTTGATGTTCTGATGCAGTCTTGGTGTCTGTAGCAAAGTGTTTTACATAATAAGGTTGCCATTCCCATTCAAATCTTCATTTCAATCACCTTTTACTGGATGATCTAAGAACAGTGCACCACAAACTATGTCAGTGATTTAAAAGGGTTGTGATAAATGGATCCCATCTCATTGTATCATCCCAATGAAGAATCTGACAGATTGGCAAAGCAAGGCGGAAAGCTACCTCAGCATTACTTTGGAAGAAGCAGAGAGTTGTATCACAGAAACAAATGGGATGAAGAGTATCCAGGGTACACATAAAATGATGCATATTACGAGTTCAGCAGAAGAGGACAAGTGATAATCTTTGGACTCTGCACGAGCCACAACAGATTGGAATATTATCTATTCAACAAGCTAATTATAGGAACTACCGATGAGTGTAACTGTGACACTGATAAAAGGACTGCTTGTCGCACGGAAGGTTAATTGTTTTATTTGGCCCGTCTGAGTAAATAGAGTGGATGTCGACAGATAAGCGAGAAGGTATATGTTATGATTAAAATTCATAACGATTGTGTCGATATAATGGTTAGCTCAACAGGGCTCCTTGTTTGTTTATTTTATACGGAGTCATTTATTAATACAGGAAGTGACGTCATGCCGATATGGTTGTTTGGCAGACGTGAAACTAAAAATGCAGAAGTGAGGAGATTGTCTGCTAGCCTTCCATCATCGTGTGTAATGGCGAGTGGACGCATGTGTTTGAGCTCCTAAACTGAAGTGTCTATCACGGAGTTATTTCATTACAAATGCATCAAGATCTTCTGTGAGGTGTATCTAGTTATCTGCATTCATAGGAAGTATAGCTTCTCAGTGTCGAGTGGGAATATATATATATATATATATATATATATATATATATATATATATATATATATATATATATATATATATATATATATATATATATATATATATATATATATATATATATATATATATATATATATATATAAAATATTGAGAATAAAAGGACAGCGTTCCTGACATGAACTGACTGCCTAAAGTTATATCGACTACTGCATATTATCTGCCATTGTATGTTGGCCTGAACTGTATTGAATGTGGAGCGACGATGCCGTCTTAATAAAAATTTATTTCGTCCACGTCGTCCGTTGTGGCTCAAATAATTCGGATTGATGATTGGCTTGTTTCGGTGTCTGTTACCCTAGAAGTGAACTTGGCGACAGGAACCATCCTGTCACTACAAATTAATATTCTAATATAAAAGACACGTAACAGTTTAGAAATAGATTTTACACAGGTGGTAGAATTGAGGGGAAAAAAATCTGTCTCTGGAGTGATTAGGTAATCTCTTCCAGCCTTTCCTTACCACTGTACTTTATTGCAAGACAGCTTTTATCTCCCTATCAAGAATAGATAGTTTCTCTACACACACACACACACACACAGCTATGTGACAACAAGACACACAAACGTGAACAAAAACTACGGATAAATGGGTATGGGTCTGACCAACACACAAAGGTAAGTTTCTTTGTAGTTTATTATCTCTAAAACTCGACAACATCAAAATATCTAAAGGAAAAGATCACAGAGTCATTTACATGCATATGAAATAAAGTAGAAAAACGTGCATCCTCCCCAAATGGAGAAAAGAACCCTAAAATTATTAACCCAAAGGTTGAAGGTTAGCACTCTGTTACAGAATGAACAGTAGTGGTACTCTATGAAACCCAGTAAAATAAACACACTTTTAGACAAATAAGATATATGGATAGTTTTCCTTCAAAAAAGAAAATACTCGCACACTCTTGCAAGCAGTGGCCACTCTTACCTAATTGCCTGGTATGGTTGGTCTGTAATATCCCTTGGTAATAGAAATACGCCATGAATATATTATCTATTTTCATTTAATATTCTGTCACTCCAGTTGTCGCAGATCCAAATTTGCCCCAGTCCATCCCTAGAAATTAGTTAAATGAGGTGAACGCCTAATATGGTGTTTCTCCTAGAAGTGTTATTACCAACAGTTAAAACTGTGAGAGTTCTTGAGGTTCACTCTTTAACGAAAAAATACTTCCAGTATTGGGAAACATCTGGTTGCTAAAAATTAATGTGCATATGATGATGATGGCTCTTCTATCGGCCAACTTGTGGCTGGTAATATATATATATATATATATATATATATATATATATATATATATATATATATATATATATATATATATATATATATATATATATATATATATATATATATATATATATATATAAATATCTCGATTTTGGAAGTCCAGTTATTAAAAAACCAAATTTATTGTCCTCCAATACTCTCTGGCGTGTGCCCGTTCACAAATGAAATTTGTGACGCACAGCGAAGAAAATGAGAAAATAACAAATCCAAATAAGGAACCAGAAAAAAAAAGACCGCTGGCAGCTCTTGTGATCAGGTCTGCGAAGAATACAAGAAACATTTATATAAAAAATATGCTAATCCTATATCTACACACACAGACGGGGACAAGACGATCTCTTCTCCACTCCGTCAGTCCTGACTAAATTTAAAAGGCAGACGGTTTTTCCTTACTCCTATTAGTTAGCAAATTCCGCTGGCGGCTGAGTTCAGACGGGTCTGAGTTATGTTAGCTCGCCCGCCCCTGCTCGCCGGCGTCAGCGTACAATGAAAATTATTATTTAATCTCTCCATACGCGCTACCTAAACAATGATCGCCGGTCATTAAATAGTTATTAATTGTCGGCATCTGTTGGCTTTGCCGTATATGATTAAAATATCACTTTTGAAGTCTGAACTGTATAGTAGTACTATTAGTACAAATGCCTTAACACTGCTGTCATAACTACTTTTAAATAGTACAGCTGCCTTAACATATTTTTATACAGTTAAAAAGGTTGCCCCGTATGAAATACCTCCATAGGCGAGTGGAGTGTTAGAGATCATTATATTAGGTCTGTCTTTTTGAGCTGGGGTGACCAGTTTCCTTCTTCACAACCTTTACTTTCCTTGACTCAAGAACAAAATCAGATACCCATTTATAGCTGGGTGGACTAAAGCATTGAACTACCAGGTTTTGATCCCAGAACTTAGTAACTTTGCTGCTAGAGCCAACTGCTCTAACCACTGTGCCAATCAGATGCTCTTTTATGTAGTACAACTGCCTTAACATTGATGTTTCATTACCAGTTTTGATTGTGTTCCCCATGGAACACAGGGTTGCAGTTGTTGCTGTACACTAATTTATATTTTCCTTTGTCCAGCATTGATATTTAAGATTCTCCACTTTATTAACTTTTGAGATGGATGTTGTAAATCATGTTGTCCACAGCAAATTCTAGTATACAATGGCTGAATGGATACAGTATAATAATTTTGTTATCATTAAGAAACAATCACGGCTCAGAAGGAATCGGGGTAAGTTGTCTTTTATTTGCCATTTTGAGAAGCACTGTAATGTGTAAACTTCTTGAGTTAATTTTGTAGCATTTTAAACTTCTTAAACCCCAAGAACTCGTATACTGAACTGCTAAATTGTATACTTTGTTCTACTTTTAAGACCGAATGCTGAATTTTAGAATGTAACCCAGGGGTTTCTAACTTCCCCTGGGTACGAAACTTCAAAGGGTCTGTGTTTTTTGTCTCTGTCAAGCTGCTTGCCTGTCTGAGAAGTATTGTGATTGACAGATGAGCTTCGCGTGAGTGGACGAGGTAAACACAGCCTGATTTGCTTCCCTGTTATGACTGACAGGTCACGCAGTTTGTAAACATTGCGTTAGCTCGTGTTAAACCAAAGAGGCGGGACAAGAGAGTAAGCTGCAGAAATAGACAGTGGGTACTGATACATGGTTTAGCTAGCAAATCAGAGGGCAGCTATAAGGTTGCAATAGGCTGTCGGATCACTGTAGACTCTTTTTCCATTACACGTCACACTGCTGAACATCTGCTTCAAAGATGCCCAACATATATTTAACACAGAAAGCACATATGGCCGACACCAGTACCATTATCGTAAAAATTCTATCGAAATGCATGTAGTCTCAATCTGGCCACGGCTTTCTTTGAACATGTTGAAGTAGACGTCTGGGAGTGTACAATGAAGTCGCCGCTTACGACATGCTTGAGGACGCAGTAGTCCAATTCGTTCTTTGTTCCCCCGGGAACTACACGGGACAGTGTTTCTGTACATGTACAGCATATTTTCTTCTGCTTCAAGTACCATGCTAACTGGCGTGGGTGATTACGCCTCTCCACAACTTCCTGTCCCCCCATTGCCCTTTATCATTTCTGTTGTTGGTGTTTACCATGCCACGATATTAAACTGCCCAGTATCGCCTCTCTTATATGTCATCTATATTTTTTTCCTTTCAATATTTCTAGTTTCCATGTTGTATTCCAGCTTTCCACTTCACATAATATTCCCAAAGTAACTGACTTGCTTCCTTCTAGTATTGGTAATATGCTTCTTTTGTCAGAATTCTTTTCTTTCTAGCTACTCTTGTTGTTTATAATATTTGTCTACAACCATTGATGTCTCTGGCCTCTGGCTTATTTACCGATTGTCCATGACTTGGTCCCATATGACAGCGTTGGCTGTATATAGCACAAGAGAATTATATATCTTACTTATTAAGACAAGAATTAGTTGATTAGAATAATCATTATCATTTCCTTTTTTGCATCTTACGGAGCAGGAAGACGCAAAAAGAACCAGCTCCTGGTAGCAAACCCGTGTCTCTCAGAATATATACTTTTAACTGTCAACATGTTTGCGTTATGGACATCTCTAAGAATAGATATAATATCCATATTTCTGCATTGTTGACATCTCTCAGAATATACATATTATCCATATTTCTGCATTGTTGACACCTCTAGGAATAGATATAATATCCATACTTCTGCATTGTTGATATCTCTCAGAATGGATATAATATCCATATTTCTGCGTTGTTTACATCTCTCAGAATAGATATAATATCCATATTTCTGCATTGTTGACATCTCTAAGAATAGATGTTTGTAACTATCCATATTTCTGCGTCATGGACATCTGTCAGAACAGATCTTTTTACCAGTCCGCATTTCTGTACCTTTTGACCTCTTGCTGTTTTGTGGCATCGTGTATACCACACACACGCATCCAGAAGTTAGACACCTGGTAAAACAGTTGTCGACGAGGGATGAAAAAGCACGCCATGAAAAAACAATAGCTTAACACACCTGGACGATAAGCACGTATCAGGCAACACTAGTCTTCAGGTACGACACAACCAGTGCCGCTTACAGATTTTATCAATGTAGAAAATGTGAGCAAACTTAATGGAAAGGCAATCTGTCATAAAAACAATAAAAAGTATTGCACCTGCATGATGGGGTAAGGTCTGAGCGATACAATTACTGTCGTTACACTTGGTCGTTGAACCTCAGTCCAGAACAAATTTGTGTCAGAAAAAGTTAACATGCGAAGAAAAACCACGAATAAGAGGTAAAAAAAAGGACATATCAACTCCTGATCAGGACAAGGTGTCGACTGAGGTAGTCAGAAATATACAAAAAGGTACAGGTAGTCACATAGCAGATACTGCCTTAGGAGAGTGAAGTGTTAGAGACTTCACCATACTAGATCCAGCATCGAGAGGTGAGGTGACCAGTTCACTTTCTCGCTGCCTTTTCCTTCCCTAACTCAAAGTCATGTACCCATTCACAACTGGGTAGGCCGGAACGGGTCGGTACCGTGATTCGAACCTGGCACCTTTGCCGGATAGACCTACACTCTAATCACTCCGTTAACCGGACGCTACAAAAATACATTCATATGTCTCGTACATTTTAAAAAAAAGTAAGTAAATAAAAATAAACTAAACACACACACAGTTTATTTAACTCCCTGCATAAAGGGCCATATTTAAAATTTCTGCCGCTTCCAGGTCGATATGAGTTCACACCCCCCCCCGCCCCCCCCCCCCTCCCCCGACTCCCCCCAGACTAAATAAAATGTGTTCCTCTTTCGATTAGTATTTCTACTGACTTTGCGTGTGTACGTAAGGGGGTTCGTCACAACGATCAGATTAAATAATGTGCCGTCTGCACATTGAAGGTCGAGAATGGTGGGCATACAAAGTTTCTCATCTCGTTTCGCGTTAGTGGTACACTATGAAAGGTTGTTTCTTCATGCTTCCTTACTTACTGACTGACTTAGTCGTTCCCCTTCTACCGTCAGGTGTAGAGGTGCTTCCTTACTGACTGACTTAGTCGTTCCCCTTCTACCGTCAGGTGTAGAGGTGCTTCCTTACTGACTGACTTAGTCGTTCCCCTTCTACCGTCAGGTGTAGAGGTGCTTCCTTACTGACTGACTTAGTCGTTCCCCTTCTACCGTCAGGTGTAGAGGTGCTTCCTTACTGACTGACTTAGTCGTTCCCCTTCTACCGTCAGGTGTAGAGGTGCTTCCTTACTGACTGACTTAGTCGTTCCCCTTCTACCGTCAGGTGTAGAGGTGCTTCCTTACTGACTGACTTAGTCGTTCCCCTTCTACCGTCAGGTGTAGAGGTGCTTCCTTACTGACTGACTTAGTCGTTCCCCTTCTACCGTCAGGTGTAGAGGTGCTTCCTTACTGACTGACTTAGTCGTTCCCCTTCTACCGTCAGGTGTAGAGGTGCTTCCTTACTGACTGACTTAGTCGTTCCCCTTCTACTGTCAGGTGTAGAGGTGCTTCCTTACTGACTGACTTAGTCGTTCCCCTTCTACCGTCAGGTGTAGAGGTGCTTCCTTACTGACTGACTTAGTCGTTCCCCTTCTACCGTCAGGTGTAGAGGTGCTTCCTTACTGACTGACTTAGTCGTTCCCCTTCTACCATCAGGTGTAGAGGTGCTTCCAATATTTTTTATTTGTCCAGTGTTGATCTCTTTGATGTATTCTTCTTTTATTAAGATCTGTCGAATGGAGTTTTTTGTGTGTGTGTGTTTCTATGAGCGCCTCATCCTTTTATATCTACATTCCGTCATTGGAAACTCATCAGAGTTAGGAGCAACCTTCAAGTCTTAACGGGCGTGGTTTTCGAACGCTGGGGTGCAGTGTTACAGTTGTGGAAACTCTTGCGTGAGATGATAAATGTGAACGAGTGATGGAAAAAAAACAACAAACAAGAAAGAGTTTATAGAGAATTCATGTTATTTTTATGATGGGAGTGAGTGAGTGAGTGATTGAGTGAGTGAGTGAGTGAGTGATTGAGTGATTGAGTGAGTGAGTGAGTGATTGAGTGAGTGAGTGAGTGATTGAGTGGGTGAGTGATTGAGTGAGTGATTGAGTGAGTGAGTGAGTGATTGAGTGGGTGAGTGATTGAGTGAGTGAGTGAGTGGGTGAGTGAGTGAGTGGGTGAGTGATTGAGTGAGTGAGTGATTGAGTGAGTGAGTGATTGAGTGAGTGAGTGAGTGATTGAGTGAGTAAGTGATTGAGTGAGTGAGTGAGTGAATGAGTGAGTGAATGAGTGAGTGGGTGAGTGAGTGAGTGAATGAGTGAGTGAGGGAGTGGGTGAGTGAGTGGGTGAGTGGGTGGGTGAGTGAATGAGTGAGTGAGTGAGTGAGTGAGTGAGTGAGTGAGTGAGTGAGTGAGTGAGTGAGTGAGTGAGTGAGTGAGTGAGTGAGTGAGTGAGTGAGTGAGTGAGTGAGTGAGTGAGTGAGTGAGTGAGTGAGTGAGTGAGTGAGTGAGTGAGTGAGTGAAAGGCTATAGGAAAAATATCTTCCGCATTCTGCTATTAATGTTGAGGAAAAATATTCTGTACTTTACTCAAGCATGAAACAAAAACATGCTGCTACAGATACCACTGCTGTAAGAGAGCGTATGAAAACTTTGGTTGGTACAGGCTTCCTGTAACGGTACTAGTTCCAAATTTGTCCCATGCTTCATAAATAACGAAAAGATAAATAATACTAATGATGATGATGATGATAAAGGTGAGGATGATAAAGATGATGATGATGATGATAAAGATGATGATGATGATAAAGGTGAGTGTTGAGGCTACTTCATGGTGTGATTTTTATCGCAGCAACTTATAATTAACACCGGATTTTTGTCACACCAAGTCGTACTTCAACTGAATGCAAGAGACAAGAATATTGTTACTATGTAATGGGTAGCTAGGAATGACGTAAAAAGATGAGTTGGATGTGTGACGCCATAGCGTCGAGCTGTGTTTTTTCTATGAGGCTTGTGTGTCAGCCATTGTAGTATTTATTCAACAAATATTCAGGAGATTGTGGTAAGCAATATGTGCTTTAAATAATAGGCATCATACAATGCCAGGATTATAAATGAGGTTAATGCGGGACGATAATTCCCATGAGAAAGAAATGTGTTAGAATAAAAGTATATGAGTAAATATAATTGAACATTTGTTATACCGGGACGCCACATTCCCCGAGGTCAATGGATTATTATAAATGAATATTTGTCATACCGGGAAGCCACATTCCCCGAAGTCAAAGGATTAAAATAAGTGAACTTTTGTTATACCGGGACGCCACATTCCCCGAAGTCAATGGATTGATATGAATATGATGTGAATATTTGATGTGCCGGGACGCCAAATACCCCGATGAAAATGCAAAATAATGAATGAAATTATAAAGGTATATGGAGAAGTTAAATGACAATGAAAGAAAGTCGAACTAAGATAAAGCAAGACTGGAATATGGAGAGGGAGCATACATGTCATTATCGTAGTTGTGAATTTGTACTTACTGGTTATTAAAATGTTGCAAAATCGTCTAAGCCAAGAAGTTTCTCCAATCAATACAAGTTCGTTCCAGCAGTTGTTAACATTATTCAGTATTTGAATATTTTGAAAGGAGAAAGGTTCAGATACGAAGAGAGGTTTCCATAATATGTGGCATTACAAACCAAATCAAAATAAACGAATTATCACATCTTTACTGACAACAATGTACCCTAGACTGAGCAAGAATTCGGGCAATTTCTCTATCCCTTAACAGTGAGGATGATAAAGATGATGATGATAAAGATGATGATGATAAAGATGATGATGATGATAAAGATGATGATGATAAAGATGATGACGATAAAGATGATGATGATGATACAGATGATGATAAAGATGATGATGATGATAAAGATGATGATGATGATAAAGATGATGATGATGATGATAATGCTACGACATCACTAAATGAGTAGCTGTGTAAGAACGAAAGTTTTCCCACAATTGTCTGAACTTCCTGTGCAGAAATTTAAGTGAAAACTTTTCTCTTACAAAATAGACCTACATGTACGCACACACCACCCACATACACACTTTCACACAAGCACCCATTATAAAATCAGGAAAGTCTAACAGAAGTATTATTAGCAGAATCAGGGGGATATCTAGCAGACGATGTGAACATACTGTAAACACGTCAATATTTTGTTGAGTATACCCAGAGCTAGGATCTGTGACGCATTTGTTTACTCATAAACACACGCGATAATTCTTCCGGACTGGGCGTAGCTGTGCCACACTAGGTGAATGGTGATTCACAGATGTCGGGGGAAGACCTCTGAACTTGTTGCCACGGTAGCTGTGTGTTTCACTAGAGAAGTTGGCTATCTTTTGCCTATCTGCTCTCTCTCTCTCTCTCTCTCTCTCTCTCTCTCTCTCTCTCTCTCTCTGCGTATGCATGTGTGTGTGGATGAGTGTGCATGTGTATGCTCAGTTTCTAAATCTGATCATCATTTTTCTTATGGAAGCTAAGAACCACTACTGCAACAGGCTCCCTAGCAGGCAGATTACATCAATCATTGACATGCTTGTACATCTGTGGTTTCTGTAGCAATGTCTTTTACATGATGAGGTTGTCAGCCTCACGTACAACCTTATATTAGTGGCCTTGAACTTGAGGGTACAGTAGCGCTATTCTGTGTTTGTCGTATCAGATATCCCCGGGCACTAGACGGGGTAAGTACTGACTGCAATGTTAATATTAAATACTTACTATTGAAGTTAAATGCAAGTCACTTTGATTACGGAAACAACAGCAAAAGGGCTGATTTGTCGTTGCCCTAAAGACGCCACTAGGCGTGATGGGAAACAACGGCAGAGAAAACCTGTCTGCTGTTGCCCTAAGACGCCACTAGGCGTAATGGCCACTGACTGCTTTGACGGTTGGTGGCTAAGGACGGAAGAAGAAGAAGAATTGAAGTTAAGACAGTTTTTAATTTTGAAAATACTCTTAGATTTCTATTTATTGAAGGGCACAAATGGAAAAAATAGGAGCCGCGGTAGCATAGTGGTTAGTGCACTGGCTTCCTAGCGCAGTGGTCTATGGTTCGATCCCCAGATGAGGCGGGAATTTTTTAGGCCACAAACGGCTCCTGGGTCGACCCAGCCGCAAATGGGTACCAGAGCAACTCTGGGAAGGTTAAGGCGGCCGGCGTGATGCCGACCACATCACCCCTAGTGTGCCGACGGTCAAGATAATATGGGCCTAACACCATATTCCCAATATGCCTCAATGGGCGTGTAACGGGTTCCTTTACCTTTACCTTTACAAATGGAAAAAAGCAACAATGCCTATTTCTCTACCCTCATGAAATCAATATTTCCTTCATTCTTTGTTCGCTCGTTCGTTCTTTCATTCGTTCGTTTGTTCTTTGGTTCATTCGTTCGTTCTTTTGTTCGTTCATGCGTTTGTTCGTATTTCGTTCGTTCATTCGTTTGCGCTTTTGTTCGCTCTTTCGTTCGTTCTGTCGTTCTCTCTTTTGTTCGTTCGTTCGAATGTTCGTTCCCTCGTTCGTTCTTTCGGTCGCCCGTCCGCCCATCCGTAGTTTCGTTCGTCATTCATTCGTTCGTTTATTCATTCGTTCGTTCGTACCTTCGTTCTCTCGTTAACTCACACTCTCTAACTCACTCGCTTAAACCATGGCATTGGAGTTTACTCGTCGTATCTCGCTAAACAAGCAAGAAATGCATACATGTTACCAGGAGATTTACGGCCACAAAACACCTTAATCTAACATAGCGACAAAACACTGTCTTGAGATTTATTTTTGTTCCTGGCACACGAAAATTGCGAAATACTCTATAGAACTTTGTATAGCATGGCTTAGACACAGAACACGTAAACTGTGGCGATTTTATTAGAAATGGGGAGATGAGCAGTATAGCATCAAATGAGCTCGATTTGCCTCCTCTCATCCATCATCAGCTTTGGTAAGTTGGAAACAGAGCCCTATATGAGAGTTGTTTTTTGTTTTTTTGGTCGCCTCATGTCAGACCTGACCTGCAAGAAAGTGATAAATATGTCAGCACTAAGTTGATATATACAACTATGGACCATAACAGCAAATACAGTAAACGAATAGGCTGACAAACGAATAGAACCACACACACACACAAAAATTAAAAAAAAAAACAGTACCACAAATAAAAACAAATAAACAAAACACGGAGGCCGTTATTAAACATTACAATTTATGGTATAGGGATCGTCCTCATATGACATCACGCAGTCAAGGGCGAAAAAAAAAAGGGGGGGGGGGGGGGAAAATTTTGCGAAGAAGTGTGACGATAGGGGGAGGGTGTTAATTTTTTTTTTTTTTTTTTTTTAACCAGCGGCACTTGGGCTTTCAGCCCTTCGGCCCAATGACATGTCATTGCGAGGCTGGGGAACCTGAGGACTTTCCTTCCAACCCGGTCAGGAGCTTCGCTCCTTCCCATCCACAGAGGGTTTATCACAGGAGTCGTTCAGGTTATTCAGTCAAATTTCCGGCCGTAAACATTTCTTCAAACGCTGACGCCCGGGTTTGAACCATGAACACCTGGTCGCCAGTATAACGCCGAAGCCATTACACCAGCGCGGCTCCCAAGGAGGGTGTTAATAATGGCTAAAACTGCGTGACGTCATATGTGAACGCCCCATTGATCAGGGGTCGGTACCGGGTCGGTACCAGGTCGGTCGCGGTCTACCTGTTTACTTCCAGGAATGATTAGGTAGATCTTTAGGTGACGGAGGGCTGAAAATAATTTTTTTTTAAAGCTACGAAGAAATAACTATTTTTAAACTAGAAAAATTTCGGACAAGCCTTCACCCGCTGGCGTTTAGAAGCGCAGTAACACCGAAATTAAAAGTACTTTTACCGTGTCCCCATTGCGTCCACGTGTTAACGTACTAAAATTCACTTTTTATGTGAGCTGTATGAGATAGGAACGCGATCTTTTCCTTGAAGTAGTTACGATTCGATAAAATATTATTTAGTTTGAATATTCTACTGCTCTGTCGATGAATTTACAAGAAGCAGATCTTCTAGCAGAGATAAAAGTTACACTAAATGCTGCACTTATGTCAAATTTCAAATACCGGTACTGTAAAAAGTGGAAAGAAGATAATATTTTATGAGTGTCAATATTGAGAAAGCTCAGTGTTTCTAAATATATCCCCATAGCTCCTGGGTTGCCTGCCGCTGGTATAGATAAAGAGTGAGGTGCTGTAAAAAATAATATAGATGGGCAGCAGTAAATAGGAACATTAGTAAACATGCACAAAATTAATATTAACATTGAACGATTCTGTGACAAGTCAAATCTTCGATCGTTACATTTTTCTATGACCTCCTTCATTTTCTCTCCGGTGCCCTTCCTTTTGTTTTTTTCTCACCCGCTCCTTATCGTTGTTTCGCTTTCATCATTCAAGGCTTTCTATCACATCTTGTCACACATCTCACTCACCCCTCTCTCCTGGTTATTTTCTCCTTTGTTGTCGGAGACGCTTAAGCGACAGAGTGAACTTGCCACATTGATTTTTCGTTTATCGCTAGCTCTAGACAGACTAAGAATTAACAGAGCGACACTCCTATTATTAACTCCGACTTTCTGTGCGGGGATGATACACGCTACAAACATGACGTGATAAAATACACGGCACATCTCACTGGGATGTAGGAAATTACAATCTTGCTGAAGATTAAGACACGGACAGTGAAGTATTACTTCCGGCAGATGTGCAGCTGTGATAAATAATTACAAGGAAATAACATCTGGGAGGATATTATAGTATTATATCTGTTAAGTAGTTAGTTTGTTAACAGGACAAGCGAAACAAAAGAAGCAAGACCTTATATGGTCATGAAAGACAGCCAGATGAAATTAGTAAATGACATGTAAAGAAATTATCTTATGGTGTCATGTCAAGTGTTCTACACGAGGGTAGTGTGGGGAAAAGACCCCTACTGATATATACTCTAATTCGTGGTTGGATTGGCATGGAGGTGCTAAAATAAAATACTTCTGATTGGAGCTTTTTGCAAAGAAACCACAAGGATGACCGGGCGAAAAAGTCCCTTATAATCTGCAACATTATTAGACTACTGAGCCGCGCTAGCGTAGTGGTTACAACACCGCTCTGGCGACCGGGTGATACAGGATCAAACCCGGGCGACGGCATTTGAGGATTTTTCGTCGACCGGGATTTGGACTGGATTAACTCGAGACCTGGCGAGGACATTTGAAGGAGTGTCGTCGACCAGGGACTGGCGGCTCCTGAGCCGACCCAGCTGCAATGGGTACCTCCGAAATCGGCGAATATTTGCCTGAATGGTGAGGGACACCTGTCTATGTACAAGAAATAAAGGGATACTCACGTAAAATCAATGTCAGGTTAGACATAAATAATAACCTGAGATTTCGCCTCGAGTATTAGCGGGCGTACGAAAAAAAAAAAAAAAAAAAAATTAGACTACTTCAATGCATTTCCATCTCGTCAAAAAAGGCAGTTCAGACAGCCAGGATAACAAATAGAAACATGATTCCAACATAAGGACAAGACCAAGTATTAGATGATCTTCTGATATTAGACAGAAAGAAAACTCGACTACAGTACTGGAAACCACGAGTCCTAGGAACCTACATACAGACTAACATTGAGATTATTATTAAAGTAATAACCTGACCCCGTGTAAAACGGCCTCTTAAAACCAGTGGCCCAACACTATTCGGAAGTTTTCGCTCTGTAAGAAGTTCTTAAATTCATTGCCGATAATCGGGGTAAGTTGTAATATGTACATTTTATCATTTTATATTTTTGCATTTAACATGTGTAAATTGCTTGTGGATGTTCAGGTTAATACGAAGCTGATTTAACTCAGCATATAAAATAATTGGATTCATGAACCACAACTGCAAGAACTGGTGACTGCTTCGTGCAGGTTTTCTCACAAGGAGCCCAAAAGCATGTGGAGCAGGCAGTGGATGACGATGACATCATGGTGGACACATTTATTATATTAACATTTTAATAAGCTGTCGTGGATTTGATGGTACTGTATGGTTGTGATATTACCTAGTGTGATGCATGAGGTCAGCTGTGAAGGCTCCTGAGATAAATGTAGCTGTGAATTTACAGAAGGCCCTTCTTGCTACCACTTACGACCTCACACATATCTTTTTTACTAATGAATGTGGCTACGTTAAAAATCTAGGGTACTGATATGTAATGTGTTGTGGTAGATTACATACACACATACACAGATATTTAATAAGTCTAATAATATTCATAAAAATTTATAACACACTGAACTAACTCAAGCTGTGTAAAATTTTAAAAGTAAATTTTCTTTAAGTTTATTTGTTCTGAACCAAGGTTTTATTTTGGTCAGAACATATGAAAGGTTTTGAAATTATGAATGAAATGCATGAATATATGGCATAATAAATGAAAGGTGTGTACATATGTATTTTACAAGACTAGTTAATATTACTACTGTTTATAGTTGTAATTTATCTGGGAGAACGATTTATGGATGTGCTGTTGGGGTGACTTCATCACTCCCAGTCTATGGCTACCAAACATTGTCCAGTTACTGATGGGAGGAATACAAGTTTATTTCCCAACATGGTATGTTCTAGTTGATGGAAATATAGTTGGTGTGTTAGTTAGAAAATAAGTTGGTGAATGTCCAGCAGGCCAGACGCTCACGTATCTTGACTGAGTAGTTCTGGTGCTGGAATCTGGTGGCCCCACCTCTCCGTGCTTGGGGGCAATTAAAGGCTGCTCTGCCAAAATATTAGACTGCACGAGTCCACACTTGTATTTTTCAACACAGCATTTGACACCACTTTGGTGCCAAATAAAAACTCACAGTTCTGAAATAAAAGTATTGGGTCATGTGTCAGAACTCTACCTCCTGAGCCACTTCTACACACAACATCACATAGACGGGGTCAGATCTCTCTGACCATACAGCACATCTTACCAAGTTGGTTTCACATAGTATAAGTTCCCCAAGACTACATATTCTGAAATATGTTCATTAGCTTCCTGCCATTGAATAGGATAGGTGATATGTTCCACTGATCTCAACACTTGATCCGCCCTTCATAATCCTTGCTGGCGTTTATGTATTTTGTTTGTCTCTAGACCCTGAACTGGGGCTGGGGATCTAGAGCGAATCCTTACTTGTTGTAAGGGATAGATTTTGATATGGCAGTAGCAAATCACTCGAAACATTAAACCATATTAAAATATACAAAGAAATACTTTCAGTCTTACCAGAATTATGAATAGAGAACACAGTTATATGCTAGCAAAATTCAGCTGAGCTGCTGGCTCTAGTATGGCGTCCCTCTAAATATTGCAATTAGCTTTTGGGAAATACACCACTGAAGAATTACTGTGTCTACTACTGGACAATTTATGTGAATGGCAAAAGTGCGCGTCTGAGCGCCGATAATATGATTATCGGTGGCCAATCCCCGCCTTTCCCCCTTTTCAAATTCAAACCTCCTACCAAAAGTCAATTCAGTCATACCTCAGTCAAGTATGTATTATTGTCTGTTGGTCCGTCTGTCTCTACTTGCGTTTTTTACAAAAACACACTTGTTTATACATGCATTTCCTACACGAATCTGCCTCTAGAGTTATTTTTAGCCACAGTTTTCCACCTATTCCCCCTCTCTTTCATTCATCTAGATTTTAGCACTTGAGTCTCAAGGCCGCAATTTTTTGAAAATTAGTGACATTTTTTTGTTTCAATGCAGTCGCTCGCTGATATGAACAACACAGTCTTTTGTCAATATCTTCATTATTATCTATCCGTCTGTATAAATGAAAGCATATTATTTCTCTGCTCAAGATGGGCCATCAGGCCAGCTAGGTTTTATATTCCTAACATTATTATTAAGAAAAAGTTACTTTTCAAGGTTAGTTGTTTTTTTGAAATATGTTCGAGCATCTTCTGTAATGCGTTTGCCGCTGAATTCAAATAAAGGACTAAGTATCGCAAAAGCGTCCAAGAAATGACTGTTGCGTATATTGGCTAAGGTCCCTTTTGTCCATTTCTTTACCTTGTGTCAACTTGGGGACGTGAATTTTTTTCCTTTCCCCACCAATTGCGTCTTTTTAGCCTTGCTAGTTTCAAGCACGTGTTCAGTCATATTTTTCTTTTTGATCTCCGTTCTCATCCCGTCTACAAGGGTAAACGTTTTGCCTTCACGTCTAACAAGTTAGTTTCCATGGCGGGTGGTGACCCGCGGCATGGGCGATCATGTCTTCTGGTAACTTACGCATTATTTTTATCCCTACATTTTATCTTTGGAGATATTTTACGTTGTATCACGGTTAATTTTATCACATAAGCTTGTGTGTATATTCAACTATGTTTAAATAATGCAACTGTCGTTTCTCGCTGCCCAAACACACTTTCATCCGACTCTTTGAGTTTAATATTAATGTTCAGGGAGTGTGTATATACAAAACAAATCTGAAATAAAAATGTTGACATAAAAAATACATATACCATGATGTCATCATCATCCTCTTTATTCTCCACAATGAGCTTGGGGCTACCTCAACTATTGGTTCCTTATGAGGAAACTCTCACGAAGCAGTCACCAACTCTTGCTTATTCTTCTTTGATCCTTAGCCGCCGATCGTCAAAGCAGTCAGTGGCCATCACGCCTAGTGGCGTCTTGTAGGGCAACAACAAATTGATTCCACTTTGCTCGGTCGGTGGCCATCCTTCGTACAGTGCCCCAACTCTGGTTCATTCTTTGCATCTCAGCCTCCACAGTCCTCCGCCAGGTTGTTTTTGGTCGGCCTCTCTTTCGTTTTCCTTCAGGGGTCCAAAGCATAGCTGTTCTTGTGATGGTATCGGGGTCTCTTCTGAGGACATGACCAACCCAGCTCCAGCGTCTGCCAGCTATGATGGTGTGCATGTCCTCTTCCTTGCTACGAGTAAGCAGATCTTGGTTAGTGATGGTATTTGGCCAAAAGATTCGGTGAATTTTTCTTAGGCATGTTGTGTGAAAAGAGGACAATTTCGACATTTCCTTCTCTGTAACTCTCCAGCATTCCGCACCATAGAGAAGCACAGAAAGCACACAGCTCTGATATAATCTTAATTTTGTGCTTGTGTTGTATTGGGAGGACTTCCAGATGTTGTTTAGGCTAAAGAAGACTGTTCTTGCCTTATTCATTCTTATGTTGATGTCTTTGCCTGCCCCGCCGTTTGGTACCAACTCTTGCAGTGGTGGTTTATATGGCAATTTATTTTACATGATGAGGCAGCCAGCCTCATTCACAACTTTATAGTAATAATTATTTCATACATGTAAAAGATGCATATAAAGTAAGAAAATGTATATTTTAAGTCACACCCCTTCAGAGGGTATTTATCCGGCATTTTTTGCAGAGGATGACTGACAGTAAGTACTGCAGCCGCTAAGGTGCAGCGTTCCCGAGTGAGCTAATGATATTTGTTGTGCTACAACCCCAAGCTATTAAAACAGGAACAGATTTATAGGGGTATGATTTAAAAACTTTATAGAATGTTAATACTTTTAATTTCAGAAAAGGAAATTCTAGCTCCAATCACTCCTTGGCAAATCTTCTATCTCTTAATCCCTGATCCTGGCATCTTCCTGTGATGAGAATTGGAAATCCAGTGGGAAGTCTTCAAAGTCTCAGGTTTTGTAATTAAAATTTCGCCTATGCGAAATTCAACCTCGCTAGTTTATTTTTGTTAAAACTAATCACCGTTTAGACCGTCTAAGTTTAATATATTTAAACATACATGTCTATCTTTTTTAAATTTAGGAAGGGTCGTAGTGTTGTTAATTATCATTGACATCACTGGAACCCATTACGTCCCTTGATCTGCCCTAGTTCTGCAATCTTTCAATCTCTTCTTCCCATTTCTGTTTGTTCAGACAAAAGACCTTGCCCGAAATAGTTTGTCATATCTCCTTGTGTCCTACTACTTCAATCTTCTTGTAATCAAGACAACTTTGAGAGTCGCATTTCCCTGCTAGTCTTGCCCGCCAGATTAAAAATTAGTTATATTTTAAATGACCATCTTACACTCAAGCAGATCTGGAAAAATACGTAATCCTCGTGTTTGTACCAGATAGCTTAATGTCGTATCTATCAAAACATCAGTTGCCGTTGTTGGGTAAACAAAAGGCCGCTGAACAAACAAGACGGTTTAATCGTTGACTTTATTGTTCAACGAATGGCTTTCGTCGACTGTCCATAATCACAAAGATAAACGTGTCATGAGCGTTCAAGCTCTAAAACGTGGACCTTGACTAAGAGATAATTAACGGTAGATAAAGGCGTAAAAGAGCCACGGTAGTGCAGTGGTTAGTGCACTGGCTTCCTAGCTCGGTGGTCCATAGTTCGATCCCCAGTTGAGGTGGGATATTTTAGACCGCAAACGGCTCCGGGGTCGACCCAGCCTCATGAATTGGGTACCAGAACAACTCTGGGAAGGTTAAGGCGGCTGACGTGAGGCTGACCACATCCCCCTTAGTGTGCCGATGGTCAAGAAAATACGGGTCTAACACCGTATTCCAAATATGCCTCAATAGGCGAGTAACGGGATCCTTTACCTCCTTTTAAAGGCAGAAAAAGGAAGATAATGACTGGTGAATGCTGACGTACAGGAGTGTAGCGTAAGGATAAACAGAAAGAATGAACGAGTGAATAAGGCATTCGGTGACAATATTCATGCGAAGTCTTATTATCCTGTGCCATCTGTTCATAATCTTTCAACGTCTTCTTTACCTCTTTACTATGCGTATCCAGTTCCATTCACCATGTGTTTTATCTCTCTCTCTCTCTTTTATCTTACTGTCACGGGATTTCTCCCTTTGCTCTGCAGTGATGGTCCAACAGTGACCAAATTTCAGAGTATCTACTGAGGGTCTTTAAAGGTATATACCTTTCGCTCAAGATTACTCTTGGCAGAGATTTGTAATGAAGAATGATGCTTCATTCTACGGAATGTTCTACGGAGCCTCATAGGAATTTAAGACATCAAGTACCACAGCTGATATTATCAACCGTAATAAACTTATCTTCTCAGACCTTCTATGAGGAGAACAGAATTGTGCTCGTTTAATGATTAATTCAGTAAAATATTACTTTAAATAGCTCTGTTTATTGTATTTAAAATGACTGAGACGTATCTCTCCTGAGTATTGGGTCTCCTGACATAAAAATCAGGTTTTTCTCCCTTTCATTCCACAATCCCATCTGCCTCAGAACTTTATCTTCTCTGAGCATTAATGTTAATCCCAGTGCATTTATATAAAACATGTTTACATAAACACATGCACTGGTTAAAAAGGTTAATGAAATAATTATGTACATTATTTATGTCATCATTCACTCCTTGCTCCATATGGAACTTGTGACTACCGCTGCGATTGGTTCTCTATGAGAAACCTGCATGAAGCGGTCACCAGCTTTTGCAGTGGTGGTTCATGAAAAAATCATTCTATATGTTGATGTTGCCAGCCTCGTATGAACTGTGGCATCCGTTAGCAATTTTCACATGTTAATATAGCAAAATATAGAATGATAAAATGTACAACTTACCCCAAATAAGTTTTGGCAATACAGACTTCTTGCTCAAGCACATAGTTTCGGCAACTTGATTAAGATGCCTCTTACATGTGGTCTGGGGTGTTACCACCAAGCTGCCCGTAGGGCCCTCAGGAGTAATAGGTCGCCTGCTGCTACCATGTATTTAACCATTTCTGATGTTATACCATCATGCCCTGCTGCTTTGCCCATATTGATTTTCTCCAGTGCTGCCTTCAGTTCTTCCATCTTTATGTCATCTTCACCACCATTGGTTTCCTCTTCTGTGCCAGTGGTTATCATTTCTGATGCTTGACCTTGCTCACCATCAGGGAGTTCTGAGAAATATTCTTTCCATCTTCCCATTACTTACTTTGGGGCAGTAAGCAATTTGCCTTGCTTGTCCTTTATAGATTTAAGAGGGCACTGTTTTTCTTACCTGTCGTACAGATACGTTGTGAGTTATTTTTGTCCCGTCTGAGTAGAGTGCGTGGTGATTGATACGTGAGAAAGGGTGCGAGAAATAGATTTCACGGGTGAATAGTTTAAGGAAAAGATGTGTCTCTGGAATGAGTAAGTTTCTCTAGTCCAGCCTATCTATACGACTATAATTTGGTACAAGACAATCTTTCCCTCCTCATATATGTAAATATAAGTTTAACTACACACACACACAGATATGTGACTACAAGACACACACACGTGAAAAACTACAGTTAATTGGGTATGGGTCTGACCAACACACAAAGTTAAGTTTCTTTTGTTGTTTATTATCATTTAAACTTGACAACACCAAATATCTAAAGAAAGATCAAATAAAATCAGATTTACATACATAGGAAAATAACTGAAATAAATGTGCCCTCCCCCTCTTGAGAAAAGAACCCAAAAAGTTAATAACCCAAAGGTCAAAGGTTAGCACTATGTTACAGAATAGACAGTAAAGAAACAAGTTCCTACTAAATGCTATCCAGTAAAGTAAACAAGTTTTTTAAGCAAAATCCAGGTTGGTATGATCCTGTAACAAAGAAAAATATTTGCTCTCTCTCTCTCTGACATACAGAGGCCACTCAATCACGCTTACCTAATCTTGGTGATGTCCCTTGGAATTACAATGGTTCCTGAATATACAAAATGTCAGGTGTATTACCCAAATTGGCCCCAGTCCATCCTCAAATAAATAAGATTTATAAGGTGGGTGCCTAATTTGGTCGTTTATTCCTGGATGGACAAATGTCACTTCGAATGGTTAGTGTAGAAACCGAGATCTTGGGTTCACAGTAAGCAGAGGAAAAATACTTCCAGTATTAGGAAACATCTGGTTGCCAACAACTGTTACAATTGATAAATGATGATAGTCGATCACTGATTTCTCATTCTTTGTTGGTTCCCATCTAGTGTTTGCATGTATGCGCTTATGGGGGAAATTTGTGTTTGTAATGATCAGATTTTGCTCACTGCAGAATCTAAGGAATCGCTTTCCATTGTCATTAAGAGTATCTTCTCCATATCTTCCGATAACTCGACCCCATCTAGCATGGTCATTTCCAACTCTGGCATTGAGATCTCCGAGCATGATAATCTCATCTAGGCAGTCGTCCACTGTCCTTTGAAGCAGTTCGAAGAATTCCTCCTTGACCTCTGCTCGCTCGTCTTCATTTGGCCCATACACAACGACAAGGTTGACTATGGTTTCTCCTTTTTTTAGCTTTAGGACCATAATGCGTTCTGAGACAAAGTTCCATCCCTTGATATTATCCTGTTGGTCTTTTGCCACAATGCAACCACGCCCCCTTCAGCTCTTTCAGATGTGGGGGCACCACTGTAGAGCAGCATGTCACCATCGAGATCCATAACTCCTTGTCCCTTTTTCTTCGTTTCCGTTAAAGCCAGGATTTCTAGTTTTGCTTTCCACATCTCTTCAACTAGAGAATCCATCACTACAAAATCTGGCTGGAGACGATTACATCGCTTTCGTGCTCCAAAACTCCCATTCTTCATCTTCAGTGTGTGTCTTTAATCTGTCACCAGATTGATATTTTCCAACACATTCATATGCAAACAAACAACTATCAGGTAACAATCTTGTACCATCCCAAACAGAAAATCTGAGGTAACAATGGCCGTATAAACGATAAGACAAACTCACTGAGGCCATCTCCCCCCTTTTTTTACGTTTTAATCCGTGTCTTTACTGTCTGGTCGGCACTGTGTTAAGCAATCGTAAACAACCTTTCACTCTTCAAACCAAATTCAGTGATTAAAATAATCAGTAAGTATGGTCAATTAAGCCCAGATATGACATGAAATCTTGAATTATGAAGCGAAGACAACAAATACTGTCCGAGGTGGGAAAAAGAAAGGAAAGATCACAGAATGAATTAAAAGATGGCACAGGAAAATGTAACGATCGAGGTTATTTCGTCACACTTACCCTACGGATTCCAGAGAAAAGACTACCTTGTAATGCTACCAGCTTGTTTTCTCAGTGTGTATCCCACCCTTCCAACGCTTGCGTCGTTCCATCCCCTTTTGTTCCATTGGCACATATCTGGTTCTTGTCATCAATTCCACATTGGCGATCTTGTCACACAATTTTAATCGGTTTATTCTGCGCAAGCACTCATTTATGTACTTTTTTGATTGTCATTCTTTGTTGTTCTTCAAATTACAGCGCCATGTAATATAACTGCCTCGACATTTGAGTTGAAAATTTCTGTTTTTGTGTTGGACTTGATTTCTTTTGATTTCCATTTATTTCCTAATGCAGTGGCAGCCATTCTTGCATTTTGTTTTCTCATTTTGATGTTGCGTTTTTAACGGCCCATCCTTCAGTCGCCTTCCACGAATTGCCTGGTAGAATACAGTGTTAACTATTCTTGGCTCACCTTTCGGACCTGGATATCACAGGAATGTAAAACTACGTCGTAATTGATGAGTCTAGATAACGTATTATAATCAAACACAAATAAGCAGCATATGCACAAAAAGCAGCGACTGAGCCATTTCAGCTTGCTGTTAGATTTGAAAGCCAGATCACTTATTTCCGCAGTCAAATATCGGCATTGCTAGCGCAAAAATGTGCATATACATAACCATTCACATCAAAGAGGTGAGAAGGGCCAATGGCATGCAATCATAGAAATTCGACTGTTCATCGTCTCTCATGCAGAGAAAAGCAATCCGTTAACCTAAATAACCTCAGTTAATGGGTGTGAAAAATGTATATGTCCCAGCCTCGTTTACCCAGCCTTAATAATAAAGATGACGCTTAGAAGTGGACAGATTTTAAACAGAGATCTTCTGCTAAATCAGCAAATATCATCGCGGATTGTGGTATTCTGGGAATTTGAACTGACGTCAAAAATCATGGAATATCCAAGAGAATGAATGTTTGAAAATATCTGGTAATATTTATTGTCATATGTCGAATTCCCAAAATTTTCGTTGCTGTGAATGCAAAATAACGGACATTGTTAATTGTTATTTGTGCGTAGACGATGAAAATCGTCATTAATAGTTATTTGTGCGTAGGCGATGAAAATCGTCATCACCATCACCACCACCATCACCACCACTACCACCATCACCACTATCATCATCACCACCATCACCATTAATACCACCATCATCACCACCATCATCATCACCATCATCATCACCATCACTCCCACTATCAATACCGTCACCAGCACCATCATCACCATCATCATCACCACCACCATCATCGCCACCACCACCATTATCACCACCATCATCACCATCACAACCATCATCACTTCCATCATCACCACCACCATCAACACCAGCATCACCATCTTCATCATCACTCCCACCCCCACCATCACCACCCCTATCATCACCATCATCATCACCATCCCTATCATCACCATGACCATCATCACCACCGCCATCATCACCACCACCATCAACACCACCATCTTCATCATCACTCCCACCACCACCATCACCATCACCACCCCTATCATCACCATGACCATCGTCATCACCACCACCATCATCATCAACGGCATCACCATCATCATTATCACCACCATCATCACCATCATCAGCATCACCATCATGATCATCAATTTTCAGAACCCTCATATATACACAATGTCTAAATGTGACATAAAACTGACAATATTTTGTAAATATGTTTATTTCCATGAAAGATTAGGTGTTTATTTTCTCTCAACATGTGAAGACTTTAACACTTAAACGGTCATAGGAATATAAAGGTAATACTTGTAACAATTGTGTATGTCTCAACCACAGCTGTTTGTTTTAAAGTAAAGTGAAGTGGGTACCTGACGCTGCTATTGAGTTAGGCAAGGCACATGCAGAGAGGGGGTGGGGGGGGGAACTGGTCACCTCTACCACACCAAGGTGGTCCTCGTATATGTAGCGAGAAGAAAGATATAATGATGGTGATATTATCCTGGATAAATGGATGTATCACATGATACCAGGATAGTGCCATATAAGAGCCTAGTCTTACAAGGCGAGAAGAAAGATATAATGATGGTGATATTATCCTGGACAAATGGATGTATCAGATGATACCAGGATAGTGCCAGATAAGAGCCTGGTCTTACAAGGCAAAGAAAGAAGAAATTATCCTGGACAAATAGATGTATAATGATAGTGATATTATCCTGGACAAATGGATGTATCAGATGATACCAGGATAGTGCCAGATAAGAGCCTGGTCTTACAAGGCGAGAAGAAAGATATAATGATGGTGATATTATCCTGGACAAATAGATGTATCACATGATACCAGGGTAGTGCCAGATAAGAGCCTGGTCTTACAAGGCGAGAAGAAAGATATAATGATGGTGATATTATCCTGGACAAATGGATGTATCACATGATACCAGGATAGTGCCATATAAGAGCCTGGTCTTACAAGGCGAGAAGAAAGATATAATGATGGTGATATTATCCTGGACAAATAGATGTATCAGATGATACCAGGGTAGTGCCAGATAAGAGCCTGGTCTTACAAGGCGAGAAGAAAGATATAATGATGGGGATATTATCCTGGACAAATGGATGTATCAGATGATACCAGGATAGTGCCAGATAAGAGCCTGGTCTTACAAGGCGAGAAGAAAGATATAATGATGGGGATATTATCCTGGACAAATGGATGTATCAGATGATACCAGGATAGTGCCAGATAAGAGCCTGGTTTTACAAGGCGAGAAGAAAGATATAATGATGGTGATATTATCCTGGACAAATGGATGTATCACATGATACCAGGATAGTGCCAGATAAGAGCCTAGTCTTACAAGGGGGGAAGAAAGATATAATGATGGTGATATTATCCTGGACAAATGGATGTATCACATGATACCAGGATAGTGCCATATAAGAGCCTGGTCTTACAAGGCGAGAAGAAAGATATAATGATGGTGATATTATCCTGGACAAATAGATGAATAAGATGATACCAGGATAGTGCCAGATAAGAGCCTGGTCTTACAAGGCGAGAAGAAAGATATAATGATGGTGATATTATCCTGGACAAATGGATGTATCACATGATACCAGGATAGTGCCATATAAGAGCCTGGTCTTACAAGACGAGAAGAAAGATATAATGATGGTGATATTATCCTGGACAAATGGATGTATCACATGATACCAGGATAGTGCCATATAAGAGCCTGGTCTTACAAGGCGAGAAGAAAGATATAATGATGGGGATATTATCCTGGACAAATGGATGTATCAGATGATACCAGGATAGTGCCAGATAAGAGCCTGGTTTTACAAGGCGAGAAGAAAGATATAATGATGGTGATATTATCCTGGACAAATGGATGTATCACATGATACCAGGATAGTGCCATATAAGAGCCTGGTCTTACAAGGCGAGAAGAAAGATATAATGATGGTGATATTATCCTGGACAAATGGATGTATCACATGATACCAGGATAGTGCCAGATAAGAGACTGGTCTTACAAGGCGAGAAGAAAGATATAATGATGGTGATATTATCCTGGACAAATGGATGTATCACATGATACCAGGATAGTGCCATATAAGAGCCTGGTCTTACAAGGCGAGAAGAAAGATATAATGATGGTGATATTATCCTGGACAAATAGATGTATCAGATGATACCAGGATAGTGCCAGATAAGAGCCTGGTCTTACAAGGCAAGAAGAAAGATATAATGATGGTGATATTATCCTGGACAAATAGATGTATCAGATGATACCAGGATAGTGCCAGATAAAAGCCTGGTCTTACAAGGCGAGAAGAAAGATATAATGATGGTGATATTATCCTGGACAAATGGATGTATCAGATGACACCAGCATAGTGCCAGATAAGAGCCTGGTGTTACGAGGCGAGAAGAAAGATATAATGATGGTGATATTATCCTTGACAAATAGATGTATCAGATGATACCAGGATAGTGCCAGATAAGAGCCTGGTCTTATAAGGCGAGAAGAAAGATATAATGATGGTGATATTATCCTGGACAAATGGATGTATCAGATGATACCAGGATAGTGCCAGATAAGAGCCTGATCTTACAAGGCGAGAAGAAAGATATAATGATGGTGATATTATCCTGGACAAATGGATGTATCACATGATACCAGGATAGTGCCATATAAGAGCCTGGTCTTACAAGGCGAGAAGAAAGATATAATGATGGTGATATTATCCTGGACAAATAGATGTATCAGATGATACCAGGATAGTGCCAGATAAGAGCCTGGTCTTACAAGGCGAGAAGAAAGATATAATGATGGTGATATTATCCTGGACAAATAGATGTATCAGATGATACCAGGATAGTGCCAGATAAGAGCCTGGTCTTACAAGGCGAGAAGAAAGATATAATGATGGTGATATTATCCTGGACAAATGGATGTATCAGATGATACCAGGATAGTGCCAGATAAGAGCCTGGTCTTACAAGGCGAGAGGAAAGATATAATGATGGTGATATTATCCTGGACAAATAGATGTATCAGATGATACCAGGATAGTGCCAGATAAGAGCCTGGTCTTACAACGCGAGAAGAAAGATATAATGATGAATATCCTTGACACATTCTGTATCAGATGATACCAGGATAGTGCCAGATAAGAGCCTGGTCTTATAAGGCGAGAAGAAAGATATAATGATGGTGATATTATCCTGGACAAATGGATGTATCAGATGATACCAGGATAGTGCCAGATAAGAGCCTGATCTTACAAGGCGAGAAGAAAGATATAATGATGGTGATATTATCCTGGACAAATGGATGTATCACATGATACCAGGATAGTGCCATATAATAGCCTTATCTTACAATGCGAGGAGAAAGATATAAAGGTCAGTGATATTATCCAGGACAAATAGATGTAGATATTAGGAATAGTGCTTAAGAGCCTGGTGCTTACAAGGCGAGAAGTAAAGATATAGACTTGTTTATTATCCTGACAAATAGATGTATCAGATCTCAGAAGATTCTCTAGTGCCAGCTCTTACAAGGCGAGAAGAAAGATATAATGATTTTTATCCTGGACAAATAGATGTATCAGACTGATACGCATCTGCGCGCACAGAGCCTGGTCTTACAAGGCGATTAAATGGGTTTTTGGACACATGGATGTACAGATGATACCAGGATAGTGCCAGATAAGAGCCTGGTCTTACAAAGAGGAAAGATATAATGATGGTGATAAATCGGACAAATAGATGGATGAAAACCAGGGTGCCAGATTGAGCCTGTACAAGAAATCCAATTCACAGAAAAGAGTAATGGTATATCGACATTTATGTGATGTATAGGTTCCAAGTTCGTAAATTTATTTTGAGAAATCAGATCGTAGAAATAGTAGTCCGGTTTAGAGTGGAAAATATCTCAGTGAAAAAAATGTAGATATTAAATAGTTGCTTCACAGCGTGCTATAAAGACAGACTATTTAGACAAATCGCTTCTCTCAATCATCTCATCTTATTTGCCATAACTCGCATCTGCGCGCACACCGATTTGGTGTTTTCAAACACACTTACGACGTAGAGACATACTGGATTATACGAATAGGGGAAATGTGGGGCGTTTGGTACAGCCAACACAGAACTAAAGGAGTTTATGTTTTATTCACTTTAAAACATCAATCACTAACAAATCAGGTATCATAAATACATAAGTACACAATGCAAATAACAAGTTTGGGAGGGGTGAAGAAGATTGGTATCGACTAAGCCCTTCCCGCTTATTAGACAAAGATAAACCCAGTCCAGAGATAGATAATATCAGGAACACGGGTACGTTAACCTAACAGTGAAGTTAATTACTCTGAAAAGAAGTGTTACCAAATTAGTTATGGTGGTAGACAAAAAATACTGTTATCCCAACTGGTGTCTTCCCTTTACTAAGCAAAGAAAAAAAAAAGGGGGGGGGGGGATGAAACAGAGTTAACAAATTATCCCACTAAAGGAACAATGCCGGGTATACAGAAAACGTATTACCCGGTAGGCAAGTTAACAAATGGTTTGTTGCAAAAAATTAAATCTCCTGTCATTCATACACACTGTGCGGATCCACACTCATATACACCACACACTTACCGAGTTGCAGCATCAGACAATCCCTTAGAATGATAAACACAATAATTAACTCTTGACGTATGACAACTGTCTAGTCCTTCTATGTCCCGCCCCAGATAATGCGAGGATTCACTGAGAGCAAATATTCCCGCTTATCGCCGGACTTGAAGTTCTAAGAGTTCTTGTGTTTTATTATAAAGAAACGAGTCTATGGGATGGCACTGACGCAGTTCGACATAGGGGTGAAAAATGAGGTGATGGTATAATCCTTCACTGCGTGATGATAGTCACTGACCGGGAAAGTTTTTTTAATCCAGTGAGGAAAAACTCTGCTCGGTCACAGTCAGGTAAATCGGTAATCTCTCACAATAGAGCAGTATATAAACTATCGCTACTGGCACTGTTCATCTTCCAGTTTATCTTACAGATTTAATTTGATGATAATAATCAAATGATCTTGGGTAGGCTTTCTTTCATGTAATTATGTTAGCTAGGCCGTACCGGACCACCACAAGATTTACTTTAAAAAAATGTCTCATCAAACTGTCTGGAAGTTTAAGAACCGAGTATGGAAACTCTGAAAGATTTCGTTATTGCTGGGATTGCAAAAGGTGATCAATCTAGAGAAAAAGATAGAAAACCCATAACAACATAATCATACTTTACAACAAATAATCTTCTAAGCGCGCGATAAATTTCCCGTTAAGCCTATTATACACTCGAGTATTTAATTATGTATTTAATAAACACTGCGCGAGTTCTAGTGGTTAAATCACACATCTATAAATATAGGACTTAACTAAATTTATTAATTATAAATTCCTTCGCGACTTTAAAAGTTAATTTAAGCATCTATTATCTTTTGAAATAATATAATAGATAGATCATTATATTTACAACTGGAACTATTGAGACGGTTTAATTTAATAGGTTTAAATTAACACAAAATCCAATGAAATATAATGAATGAACTAGACCACTGATCACTTTACACAATATATATATTACCGCTTTGCACAGAAATAGAATTCACTGCAAATAAAATGAAAATCCATGGGATAATCTAGCAAGATTTCAAATATCGCTAGTGCTACTATCAAGTTCTGGCCAGCGAATGATAACGTGTCTAGTCTTGATGGTCTATTTAGCTAAAATGGAATGTAAGTTGAGTGGGACATGATAAACTTGACAGCTTATTTGATCTCACGAACGATTTGGGGATCTGACCGCCAAATCAAGGGAAGAAGCCGCCCCCTGGTCTTCGTATCCGCTCGCTGCTGCCCGTTTCGGCTTTCCCCCGTTCGCTCGGTTGCGATTGACACCTAGACGCGAAATTAGCGGCAAGCAACTGCGTCTCGTATCAGGGACCACTACTGTCTTTGATAACGCCGATAGTCTCCCCTGAAATCCCTCAGTCTGTCTCTTTGATCTCGTGCCGCATACTAAATGAGTCCCGGTGGAATGAGTTCTGGCAAACGAAAAGTTACAACAAATGTTCAGGGGTTCTAATGTTATGAAAAGCTAAAAGTCCCTTTAAATCATCCATCATATCAGGGAGAATTCACTTGTCAAACTAGACGTACGTCACAATCGTCCCCACTTTTAGACATGAAACCATTTTTCATGTTTCATTTTTTGACAATGGAGGTGACCTGATTGGTGATTTTAGGATGAGTGGTATCTTCAGTTTGCTCTTCTTCCTCTGTAGACCAGTTTCTACTCAGGAAATCAGCCCCGACATTCTGTCTTCCCGGAATATATTCCACTTTGAAAGAATAAACGCTTAAAAGAAGCGCCCAACGCATGATCCTTGCGTTAAATTCTTTATTGGCACCAAGAAATGCTAACGGAGCGTGGTCTGTTTGCACCGTGAAAGATGTACCATAAAGAAACTCATGATGGCGTCTGATACCGTCAATCAGAGCAAGACATTCCCTTTCAACTACGCTGTAGTTCCGTTCCGCTTTATTTAATTTCCGACTGCCATAGGCAACTGGAAATAGCATGTTCAGGTCACTGTCATCGGCTTGAAGCAGTGTTGACCCGATGCCCTGACCTGACGCGTCGACTCTCAGTACAAAAGGTTTCTTGAGGTCAGGCAACCTCAAAATGGGGTATGCAGACAACTGTCCTTTCAAAGTGCTATACGCGTGTTCGCACTTTTGATCCCATATGACCTTATCAGGACAACCTTTCTTTGTGAGGTCAGTCAGAGGTGCCGTCAGTACGTTGAAGTTCTGGATGTACTTCTGATAGTATGCACATAGCGATATGAAGGAACGTACGTCTTTCTTCGTTCGGGGTCTTTTTGCTGCCATTATTTTCTCCACGTTCTTCTTAATAGGCCAACTGCATCCGTGAGAAATAGTGTGCCCCAGGAAGTCTAACTGTTCAAACCCGATGAGACATTTGCTAGGTCTGGCTGTGAGACCCGTTTCCTGTAGTCTCCTGAGGAGCATAGCAACCGTAGCAATATGTTCTTCATAGGTTTCCGATGCAATTAAGATGTCATCCATGAAATTATGGATATGGGGACTTTGCAAAGGTTGTAGAAGCTTCCTCATCATCCTGGTGAACACTCCTGGTGCATTATGCAAACCGAACGGCATCACGTTAAATGTGTAATGTCCTTCACTAGTGCTGAAAGCTAACAAAGGTTTAATTTCCTCCTTGACTGGTATTTGATAATAACCTTTGCTGAGGTCAATCTTGGAGAAGATCTTTGCTTTGCTGAGCTTGGTGAACAACTCAGAAACAGTTTGGAGAGGTTCGGGCTGGAATTCCGTTACCGCGTTTAGCAACCTGTAATCAATGCACAGCCGAACTTCCTTATTGGGCTTCTGCAACAGCACTACACTCGAGCTGTAAGGAGATGTAGACTCACTGATAATTCCTGCCTGACGCAGCTTGTCTATTTCTCCGCGAAGTGCATCAGCTTTAGCGTACGGGATGGGGTAAACTCTGGTTTGAACAGGGGTCTCGTTTGTTAATTTCATATCAAATTCAATGAGATTTGTTCGACCAGGTACATCCGTTAAGACTGCACTGTACTGTTTTAGTAGAGCCCTGGTTTCTGTTTCTGTTTGTTGTTCTGGTGAGAGATTGTCGCCGAACTTGACATCTTTAAAGGATTCTGTGGGTTGCAATGGATACTCCATGCAACCATCATCATCTTCCTCGTCTTCCGTTGCTATGGCGACAGCCAGGAGATGCTCGGAGGATGGCACCGGTCTTTCCAAATATTTCTTTAGCAGATTTATGTGGAAGACCTTCTCCTTTCCTTTGATGGAGATCTTGTAGTTGGTACGTGAGATCTTTTTAAGGACGGTAAACGGTCCTTGCCATCCGATGCGAAGTTTATTGCTTCCGGTTGGAAGTAGCAATAGGACTTTCTCCCCTGGTTGTAGTTCTCTCTCTTTTGCAGCTTTGTTGTATCTTTTAGTAATTTTAGCGCGGGCTTTCTTAAGGTTGGTAGTAGCTAGATCCCATCCTAGCTTTAGCCTTTCCTTAAGCTCAGATACGTACTTGCTTGCAGAGACGACTGTCTCGTCAGCCTTCTGGTCTGTCAGGGACCGAAGTAAGGCTTCTAGTGGCCCCTTAATAGGTCTGCCAAATAAAAGTGTAGCTGGCGCAAAACCCGTAGACGCTTGGGGTACCTCTCGGTAGGCGAATAAGGCAGCCGATATATATTGGTCCCAGTCTTCCGGTTTCTCCTGACCCAGCTTACGTAACATCATGGTGAGGGTACCGTTAAAACGTTCCACGAGCCCATTTCCGGCCGGATGGTAGGGACTTGTGTGGATATGTTTGGCCCTCAAGATCTTAAAGATCTCCTCCATTAACAGGCTACGGAATTGGGATCCATTGTCCGTCAAAACTTGTTGAGGGAATCCCAACCGTGTAAAAATTTGCACAAGGGCTTCTGCGACATGCTTGGAATTAGTGCATGGTAGCGGTACGGCTTCGGCCCACATAGTGCAAGTGTCAACTAAGGTCAGGATGAACCTGTTCCTTCTTTTGGTCTTTTCCAGAGGACCAATAATGTCGACAGCAACCCGTTCAAATGGAGTCCCTACTATTGGCATTTGCCCCATAGGTACTGGGGGTGTCAAGTGCTTGGGTGCTACCCGTTGGCACTGGGCGCAGGATTTCACATACCTGACAATGTCAGAGTTCATTCCTGGCCACCAATAGTGGTTTTTTTATTCGCTGAATAGTGGCGTTTTGTCCCATATGTCCGCTAAAGGGAAGAGAGTGCCCCATTTCTAAGATCTGGTTTCTGTACTGCGTCGGTACTAGGAGCTGGTTATTCCCCGTGTCCGGGTTGCCCGTTCTACGATACAATACACCATCCTTAGAAAAGATGTCTCCGTTGTGTCTGGGGTCCTTAGCCATGGGCAGTTTTTTTAAGCAGGGCGCCAGAGTAGGGTCCTTTTGTTGCGCCTCCTTCAGTTCATTTGGCAACAAGTTTGGCGCAGGCTCCCTCTCCTTCTTGGCTTGCCCTCTTGTGGTTACCGCTGCCACAATCGGCTCCTTAGGTCTCCCAATGAACACATATCTACATCCCAGGATAACTGGGTAGATCGGATCATCCATTATGGCCGCTTTAATAACTCCTCTGACAAAGTCAGAGTGTATTTCTACCAGTGCGATAGGAAGCGTCCTGGGTGCGTCACTCCTGAAAACTCCACTAAGTTTGACGGTTTCCTCTGTCTCCTGACCGGGTTTGACTAGGTGCCTAGCGACAATACAATCAAAACTTAATCCAGTGTCAAAAAGACAAGTAGTAGAGGTACCGTTCAAAATTACAGTTCCTCGAGTTGAGGGTCGGTCCCCCTCAGGTTGAGAATCACTGACATTGACTCTACCTTTCGAGGCTGTATGCAAACATCCAATGCGGTTTGCACCGGTTTGTTTGCCCTGATCAGACGTTCCTGGTGTAGGGGTCTTCCCTTTTCCTTGACCTTGGTGGCCGCGCTGCCACGTAGGCTTGTTGGGTTGATCAGAATTGTTGTTGGGGGGGTATCGGGTTTTGTAGAATTTCGATTTTTCCTGGGGAGGTTTCTGGGTATTGTTATCTCGTTGGTTATAATGTTGAGAGGAAGTGGAAGAATAGGATGCCTGCTCTAGATTCTGTTTTCGAGATGGCTCATCTGTGGGTTTACGTTTAGTGCTGGGAAGTTCGGCCATTGCATTGCTATAGCGTTCGGCTTTATTGAGTATGTCTTCAAGCCTGACTGCCCCCTGTTCAGCCAAAAATCTACGAGTTTCATTCGACAAAGTGGATTTTATCTGCTCCACAAGAACAAGTTCGAGGAGTCCCTCATATGAAAGAGGTAGGTCAGATAATTCAATGCACTTTGTCAGATAACCCGTGAGACGTGAAGAGAACTGGGGAAATGTTTCCGTGCTCTCTTTTCGGCTGTTTCTGAACAACTGCAGAAACTTTCGGGCAGTCATCTCAAACTGCTGTAGTAAGGCCTTCTTCAACAGGTCATAATCATGTTGATTCGGTCCCAGCTTTGTGTACACGTCATAAGCATTGCCTTTCAGTGACGTTGAAAGTTTGAGCGCCCAGCGGTACTCTCTAACCCATAAAGATTCGCGAGTCTCTCGAATTTTTCTAGGTAGCTGTCAATTTTTTCGTTAGGGCTAGGAAAAGATTCTAAAGAAAACGACATAGCAGTTAATTGGGCAGACTGAGTGCTGGAGAGATCCATTGTTTGAGACTGGGGCGAAGACGGCTCTCCATTATTTGAAGTAGAGGCACTCCGACTCTCTAAAGCCTTGAGCGCTAATTCATGCTGTCTTTCCTTGTCTCTCTCTTCGCGTTGTCTCTCCTTCTCTCTTTCCCTGCGGGCGTCCATCTCTGCCTCAATTTTCTTCTGCTCCAATTGACGATCGTCCGCTTCTTTCTTCCTAGCTTCTGCCCTCTCTTCCTCCGCGTCATACCTTTGAAGTTCCTGGTTGATAAACAGATTCGCAGCTTCTGTGTCTAGTCCTGAGTCCTTGGCCTCTTGCCTCAAAAGGGATCTTATCCTAATTCTCTCTGCCATTGTCAAAGAACTGGATGCTTCTAAGACTAGAGAATAGTAAGATGGAACAAGAAGGGGAAAACTCAAAGCCGCTACGAAAAAAACCCAAAGTAAAAAAAAAATTACTTGAGTTACCTCCTACCTGTACTGTGCAAACTTATCGCTGCTATTATCTGGCAATTAAGGCTCTAAACGCAAGCGACTATGCCACTAAATGGTAAGTTACACTGGAAAAGAATCTACTTTTACTAACAGTAGAGAAAAATTTAAATTAAAACAATTTAAAAGGAAAAAAAAAAAAAATTTTTTTTTTTTTTTCCCCTAAATTTTAAATCTCTGACAACAAACTCCGTCCCTAAAGTCAATTATTGAGATGAGACGTTGTTAACTTAATTTTTAAAAATCAGAACAATCCGTCTTTAGCTAAGCTCAACTCTTTTTAACTTCAAAAACCTTAGTGACTGTAAAACAATCACGCAATCCCAGCAACTCTTATAAAGAAAGAAATTGAATTATCTCCGCCAGAGGATAATTAAAATAGCAAATATTTTTGTTTATCTGTACTTTCTACTGCTGTGGAGAGAAAACAACCTGTAAATATGCTGTGTGGACAACCCAAATACTTAAAGAACGTTTGTCTAGGGGTGTAATTATTTATTTATTTCCCTAATTCACAAGACAAATCATTCACACTCTACCTAGTTAGACCCAGACTAAATCAGACTCAAAATATCTTTAACCCGGCTATGCGATTGCCTCAAATGTAGCTCAAGATCCCAGAACCAGCCCACAAATATGTGTGCATCAAATGTATCTCAAAATAATCCCGGCGAGCCAGCCAAATATTGTCGTAAATTTATTTTGAGAGAAAAGAGTCGTAGAAATAGTAGTCCGGTTTAGAGTGGAAAATGATGATGGAAAGCTCAGTGATAGAAAATGTAGATATTAAATAGTTGCTTCACAGCGTGCTGGAGGAGAGTAAAGACAGACTTATTTACGACAAATCGCTTCTCTCAATCTTCTCTTCCGCTCTCCTGGTCAAACAATTATTTGCCAGTTTTCCAGACTCGCATCTGCGCGCACACCGATTTGGTGTTTTTCACACACACAGACGATGTAGATACAAACTATATTAAACGAATAGGGGAAAAGTTGGGCTTTGGGTACATCCAACACAGAACTAAATGAGTTTATGTGATTTTATTCACTTTAAAACATCAATCACTAACAAATATCAGGTATTACATAAATTATCATAAGTACACAAATGCAAATAACAAGTTTGGGAGGGGTGAAGAAGATTGGTATCGACTAAGCCCTTCCCGCTTATTAGACAAAGATAAACCCAGTCCAGAGATAGATAATATCAGGAACACGGGTACGTTAACCTAACAGTGAAGTTAATTACTCTGAAAAGAGGTGTTACCAAATTAGTTATGGTGGTAGACAAAAAATACTGTTATCCCAACTGGTGTCTTCCCTTTACTAAGCAAAGAAAAAAAAAGGGGGGGGGGGGATGAAACAGAGTTAACAAATTATCCCACTAAAGGAACAATGCCGGGTATACAGAAAACGTATTACCCGGTAGGCAAGTTAACAAATGGTTTGTTGCAAAAAAATTAAATCTCCTGTCATTCATACACACTGTGCGGATCCACACTCATATACACCACACACTTACCGAGTTGCAGCATCAGACAATCCCTTAGAATGATAAACACAATAATTAACTCTTGACGTATGACAACTGTCTAGTCCTTCTATGTCCCGCCCCAGATAATGCGAGGATTCACTGAGAGCAAATATTCCCGCTTATCGCCGGACTTGAAGTTCTAAGAGTTCTTGTGTTTTATTATAAAGAAACGAGTCTATGGGATGGCACTGACGCAGTTCGACATAGGGGTGAAAAATGAGGTGATGGTATAATCCTTCACTGCGTGATGATAGTCACTGACCGGGAAAGTTTTTTTAATCCAGTGAGGAAAAACTCTGCTCGGTCACAGTCAGGTAAATCGGTAATCTCTCACAATAGAGCAGTATATAAACTATCGCTACTGGCACTGTTCATCTTCCAGTTTATCTTACAGATTTAATTTGATGATAATAATCAAATGATCTTGGGTAGGCTTTCTTTCATGTAATTATGTTAGCTAGGCCGTACCGGACCACCACAAGATTTACTTTAAAAAAATGTCTCATCAAACTGTCTGGAAGTTTAAGAACCGAGTATGGAAACTCTGAAAGATTTCGTTATTGCTGGGATTGCAAAAGGTGATCAATCTAGAGAAAAAGATAGAAAACCCATAACAACATAATCATACTTTACAACAAATAATCTTCTAAGCGCGCGATAAATTTCCCGTTAAGCCTATTATACACTCGAGTATTTAATTATGTATTTAATAAACACTGCGCGAGTTCTAGTGGTTAAATCACACATCTATAAATATAGGACTTAACTAAATTTATTAATTATAAATTCCTTCGCGACTTTAAAAGTTAATTTAAGCATCTATTATCTTTTGAAATAATATAATAGATAGATCATTATATTTACAACTGGAACTATTGAGACGGTTTAATTTAATAGGTTTAAATTAACACAAAATCCAATGAAATATAATGAATGAACTAGACCACTGATCACTTTACACAATATATATATTACCGCTTTGCACAGAAATAGAATTCACTGCAAATAAAATGAAAATCCATGGGATAATCTAGCAAGATTTCAAATATCGCTAGTGCTACTATCAAGTTCTGGCCAGCGAATGATAACGTGTCTAGTCTTGATGGTCTATTTAGCTAAAATGGAATGTAAGTTGAGTGGGACATGATAAACTTGACAGCTTATTTGATCTCACGAACGATTTGGGGATCTGACCGCCAAATCAAGGGAAGAAGCCGCCCCCTGGTCTTCGTATCCGCTCGCTGCTGCCCGTTTCGGCTTTCCCCCGTTCGCTCGGTTGCGATTGACACCTAGACGCGAAATTAGCGGCAAGCAACTGCGTCTCGTATCAGGGACCACTACTGTCTTTGATAACGCCGATAGTCTCCCCTGAAATCCCTCAGTCTGTCTCTTTGATCTCGTGCCGCATACGAAATGAGTCCCGGTGGAATGAGTTCTGGCAAACGAAAAGTTACAACAAATGTTCAGGGGTTCTAATGTTATGAAAAGCTAAAAGTCCCTTTAAATCATCCATCATATCAGGGAGAATTCACTTGTCAAACTAGACGTACGTCACACCAAGATGAGATGGAAATGTACTATCTAGATTCCTATGGGCTCCTCTCCAGACTAACCTCAGATAATGACTCTGCTAGGGGTAATTAAATACACAACAAGAACCTTAAACCAAATTTAAATAATTCACTGAAGACGCTCGGTACAATTTATAATTTATTTGTATACAATATCTTTTTTTCTATGTACTTTGTTAATTTTCAAATAAAATCCAATTGATTGCAAAATAAAATATGTTTCACTTTCATTATATACATAACACATTTCCAGTTAATTTCTTAAACTCATATAGTTCGTATTCAACTGTTGTCTTGCTTCCTGATAGAATCTGTCTCTCTTTTGTGCTTTCTTATATCGAATATCAATGTTACTTTATGATAAAGCCATCATGACTCATATGACTGTCAAATGTCTTCTATCTACACCACAGTTTGTATCTCCTCATTACATAGTCTATTCGTAGTTGGGTATAGGGTATTTAAAAGCTAAAGTAGCCCAACACTGAGCTACGTATCTGAAACAAAGTCCTGCCTAGGCCCCGTACAGCAGTATGATTGGAAAGAACCCCACCACTGCGGGTCCTCCACTCGTCAAGATGACACAGTTAATACTGGCAAAAGCTCTGACAAACTTGAACATCTGTTTGCTGACTTGGTCACTATAGGTTTTGTATGACACTCAGGGCAGGATTTAACCCTCAATCACAGACAGGCTTTTAATGGTTACACAGTCTGCTTACACTTCTGCAGATGGCAAAGGAGTTGATACAACTGTTGTGCTCTGTGTCTGTAGTTTGAATAAGGCGGCGAGTGTGTCTGCCATTCGTTCTCTCCCCTTATATAGTGGACTTGCGGATGTACGAGATGACAACTGGACCAAAGTACGTTTGCATGCATCCAAAATCGGGAAGGCAGGGCAAGGTGTGCTTAGATAACAAATATAAAATAATTCTGGAATTCTTATTTCTGCACCGATTTCCTCCATCGTAGGCTTATTTTACTCATACAAATGAGCTCTATCACTATGGATATCCATTTTATCCTATAGTTTATCCGACTATTCACTGGAGCAGCCGAAACAGGGAAAACACAACATGGTTCATGCTCCACTGTCTTCTATTCTTAATAATGTCGGCTCTACAACACATCCAGTGAATCTATTGCATCTGCCTAAGACTAATGATCCCTATTATCGAATTGGGTCCTTCTTTATCTAGGTACTCCATGATTATTTGCACACTGCCCTCCGAAATATCATCAACATCTACACTTTCGTTTTCCTCCATGCCTAGTGTATCTTCCGACACTATTTGTATCAAGCTGGCGTTTCATTGGTCAGTTACATCCACGGGGTTTGTGCGGTGATACATTTTTGAATAAAGCCGAGATATAATTCAGACTTCATCACAGTATAGTCAGATCTAAACCTTAATTCTCCTCCGGCATATCTGGTATGGGCTACCTTTACATTTGGTTTTTTTAATCGAGTGGGCATCACGTTTACGAAATGGCCACTTCTGCAGCAACAATCTGAAGCGACAAGCTCAGCAACCCTAGGTAATCAACAACAACGAGGTACCGTATACTTTGTTGAAAGATCTCGCGCTTCTCGTCTGATCTTCTGGCACGGAGACCTATGACTTAAGCTGAACTGTTTACTCTCTAACACTCAACAATGTTGCACCTTAAATATATTTTAGGAAAATCAGACAGGGATTTGGTCACGTCTAATAAAAATCCCTGTTGCCGATGAAAAACAATGAATAATTTATGTTCAGCTTTGGCCGGCAACCAGAAATCGCTGCAAGCCCTGGATATTTATGTTATTCGGGAATGATTTAGTGCTGGCTTCTGGGAATAAGGGGATTTCCCTGAATTACATTTTCCCAATTTATAGGATAATGTGATTGACATATCAGACATAATAATCAAGGCTATCCAACCATGTAAAAGGATCGTTTTCTAGTTTAATTTCTTTTATCATCATTATTTTCATCAACAATGAGGTAGTTAAAGATTACTTGATGACAAACTTTCCTGTAGGTGCTTTGAAATTGGTCCTCTTGAAGTACAGACTGGCAGAGTGGTTAGAGCCCTGGTCTCTTGCGGCAAAGGTTCCGGGTTCGATTCACGGTATCGACACGCTCCAGTTTACCCAGCTGTAAATGGGCACCTGACTTTGAGTTAGGGAAGAAAAAGGCAACAAGGAAGGGAACTGGTCCCCCCCCACCTCTCGATGCTGGACCTAGTATGGTGAAGTCTCTAACACTTCACTCCCCTACGGAAGTATCTGCTATCGACTACCTTTTACTCTTGAAGTGATGACTAAAGAATCGTTGTAGTATCTTATGTGTTGTCAATAATTTTGTTGTGTTCAAATGAGTGAGCTGTTGATAATGTTTTCAGTACATATTCGTTTCTGATAAACATTGACGTGAAACTTTTCCATCATTATAGCGTTAGATGTAATCAATGATGTTGACTTCATTCGACCAGTAAAACACGCCACATTCAGTGAAAATCAAGCCATTTTTTTTCCAAACGTTAACTACCGTTTGATAATTCACTGCATATGGTGCACATTCAGTCCGTCAAAAATCGAGTTGCTTGTCTTCTTACATTATTTAAATTTCACGCTGGTATCTGTTATTGTTTTTTATTATTATGTTCTCATCTTTTGTTATCACATTTCAGCAGCTCTCCGATCTTTGTCGGCTAGAGTCAGTCCTGGGCACACTTTAGCATGCCGAGGTCTACTTATACTTTTTCATTGAAGCTGCGGTTTACCAAATACAATTTTTTTAAAATGTAGCTACTTTTACAGTTTTAACTGTAATAATAAAATAACTCCACATGAGTGTGAAATGAGGAAAGCATTTAGGTAAACATAAAAGTTTATTAATTGAAGACACAAAAATATTTGCACTTGTAAGGACAACGATATTACATTAATATGAACATTCAAACAAACATGTAATGTGTCAGTACTAGTATTACAAAAGATGTAATAACACAGGCAATGTATGCCGATGATTTACCATGCATCTCTTCAACTTCTTCAAGTACCATGCTCAGTGGCGTAAGCGATCATGTCTATTTCCAACTTTCTGTCTCCGGTACTATTGATCAATTTTGTTGTTGCCTTATTTCCATGCCACGATTTAAAACTGTCTAGAATTTTCTCTCTCTGTTTTCCGCTATCTCCTTTTCCTTCTATTTCACATGTTGCCACGATACACTCCAGCGTCTTCTCATAACATGCCCAAAGAAAGTGGATTGCTTCCTTCTAACATGAGGAATAAGCTTCCTTTGTTCTAACATGAGAAATTATATTCCTTTGTTCTAACATGAGGAATAAGCTTCCTTTGATCTTACACGAGGAACAAGCTTCCTTTGATCTTACATGAGAAATAAGTTTCCTTTGTTATAACATAAGGAATAAGCTTCCTTTGTTCTAACATAAGGAATAAGCTTCCTTTGTTCTAACATGAGAAATAAGCTTCCTGTGTTCTAACATGAGGAATAAGCTTCCTTTATTCTAACGAGAAATAAGCTTCCTTTATTCTAACATGAGGAACAAGCTTCCTTTATTCTAACATGAGGAACAAGCTTCCTTCTTTATTCTAACATGAGAAAAAAGATTTCATTGTTCTAACATGAGGAATAAGCTTCCTTTGCTCTAACATGAGAAATAAGCTTCCTTTGTTCTAACATGAGAAACAAGCTTCCTTCTTTATTCTAACATGAGAAAAAAGATTCCATTGTTCTAACATGAGGAATAAGCTTCATTTGTTCTAACATGAGAAATAAGCTTCCTTTGTTCTAACATGAGGAATAAGCTTTTGTGTTCTAACATGAGAAATAAGCTTCCTTTGTTCTAACATGAGAAATAAGCTTCCTTTGTTCTAACATGAGGAATAAGCTTCCTTTGTTGTAACATGAGAAATAAGTTTCCTTTGTTCTAACATGAGAAACAAGCTTCCTTCTTTATTCTAACATGAGAAAAAGATTCCATTGTTCTAACATGAGGAATAAGCTTCATTTGTTCTAACATGAGAAATAAGCTTCCTTTGTTCTAACATGAGAAACAAGCTTCCTTCTTTATTCTAACATGAGAAAAAGATTCCATTGTTCTAACATGAGGAATAAGCTTCATTTGTTCTAACATGAGAAATAAGCTTCCTTTGTTCTAACATGAGAAACAAGCTTCCTTCTTTATTCTAACATGAGAAATAAGCTTCCTTTGTTCTAACACGAGGAATAAGCTTCATGTGTTCTAACATGAGAAATAAGCTTCATTTGTTCTAACATGAGAAATAAGCTCCTTGTTCTGAACATGAGAAACAAGCTTCCTTCTTTGTTCTAACATGAGAAATAAACTTCCTTTGTTCTAGCATGAGGAATAAGCTTCCTGTGTTCTAACATGAGAAATAAGCTTCCTTTGTTCTAACATGAGAAACAAGCTTCCTTCTTTATTCTAACATGAGAAATAAGCTTCCTTTGTTCTAACATGAGGAATAAGCTTCATTTGTTCTAACATGAGAAATAAGCTTCCTTTGTTCTAACATGAGAAACAAGCTTCCTTCTTTATTCTAACATGAGAAATAAGCTTCCTTTGTTCTAACACGAGGAATAAGCTTCATGTGTTCTAGCATGAGAAATAAGCTTCATTTGTTCTAACATGAGAAATAAGCTTCCTTTGTTCTAACATGAGAAATAAGCTTCCTGTGTTTTAACATAAGAAATAAGCTTCCTTTATTCTAGCATGAGAAATAAGCTTCCTGTGTTCAAACATGAGAAATAAGCTTCCTGTGTTCTAACATGAGAAATAAGCTTCCTGTGTTCTAACATGAGAAATAAGCTTCCTTTGTTCTAACATAAGAAATAAGCTTCCTGTGTTTTAACATAAGAAATAAGCTTCCTTTATTCTAGCATGAAAAATAAGCTTCCTGTGTTCAAACATGAGAAATAAGCTTTTGTGTTCTAACATGAGAAATAAGCTTCCTTTATTCTAGCATGAGAAATAAGCTTCCTGTGTTCAAACATGAGAAATAAGCTTCCTGTGTTCTAACATGAGAAATAAGCTTCCTGTGTTCTAACATGAGAAATAAGCTTCCTTTGTTCTAACATGAGAAATAAGCTTCCTGTGTTTTAACATAAGAAATAAGCTTCCTTTATTCTAGCATGAGAAATAAGCTTCCTGTGTTCAAACATGAGAAATAAGCTTCCTGTGTTCTAACATGAGAAATAAGCTTCCTGTGTTCTAACATGAGAAATAAGTTTCCAGTGTTCTAACATGAGAAATAAGCTTCCTGTGTTCTAACATGAGAAATAAGTTTCCTGTGTTTTAACATAAGAAATAAGCTTCCTTTATTCTAGCATGAGAAATAAGCTTCCTGTGTTCAAACATGAGAAATAAGCTTCCTGTGTTTTAACATGAGAAATAAGTTTCCTGTGTTCAAACATGAGAAATAAGCTTCCTGTGTTCTAACATGAGAAATAAGCTTCCTGTGTTCTAACATGAGAAATAAGCTTCCTTTGTTCTAACATGAGAAATAAGCTTCCTGTCTTCTAACATGAGAAATAAGCTTCCTTTGTTCTAACATGAGAAATAAGCTTCCTGTGTTCTAACATGAGAAATAAGCTTCCTTTGTTCTTACATGAGAAATAAGCTTCCTGTGTTCTAACATGAGAAATAAGCTTCCTGTGTTTTAACATGAGAAATAAGCTTCATTTATTCTAGCATGAGAAATAAGCTTCCTGTGTTCAAACATGAGAAATAAGCTTCCTGTGTTCTAACATGAGAAATAAGCTTCCTGTGTTCTAACATGAGAAATAAGCTTCCTTTGTTCTAACATGAGAAATAAGCTTCCTTTATTCTAGCATGAGAAATAAGTTTCCTGTGTTCTAACATGAGAAATAAGCTTCCTTTGTTCTAACATGAGAAATAAGCTTCCTGTGTTCTAACATGAGAAATAAGCTTCCTGTGTTCTAACATGAGAAATAAGCTTCCTTTGTTCTAACATAAGAAATAAGCTTCCTGTGTTTTAACATAAGATATAAGCTTCCTTTATTCTAGCATGAAAAATAAGCTTCCTGTGTTCAAACATGAGAAATAAGCTTTTGTGTTCTAACATGAGAAATAAGCTTCCTGTGTTCTAACATGAGAAATAAGTTTCCTGTGTTCTAACATGAGAAATAAGCTTCCTGTGTTCTAACATGATAAATAAGTTTCCTGTGTTCTAACATGAGAAATAAGCTTCCTTTGTTCTAACATGAGAAATAAGCTTCCTGTGTTCTAACATGAGAAATAAGCTTCCTGTGTTCTAACATGAGAAATAAGCTTCCTTTATTCTAGCATGAGAAATAAGCTTCCTGTGTTCAAACATGAGAAATAAGCTTCCTGTGTTCTAACATGAGAAATAAGCTTCCTGTGTTCTAACATGAGAAATAAGCTTCCTGTGTTCTAACATGAGAAATAAGCTTCCTTTGTTCTAACATGAGAAATAAGCTTCCTGTGTTCTAACATGAGAAATAAGCTTCCTTTGTTCTAACATGAGAAATAAGCTTCCTGTGTTCTAACATGAGAAATAAGCTTCCTTTGTTCTAACATGAGAAATAAGCTTCCTGTGTTCTAACATGAGAAATAAGCTTCCTTTGTTCTAACATGAGAAATAAGCTTCCTGTGTTCTAACATGAGAAATAAGCTTCCTTTGTTCTAACATAAGAAATAAGCTTCCTGTGTTTTAACATAAGAAATAAGCTTCCTTTATTCTAGCATGAAAAATAAGCTTCCTGTGTTCAAACATGAGAAATAAGCTTTTGTGTTCTAACATGAGAAATAAGCTTCCTGTGTTCTAACATGAGAAATAAGTTTCCTGTGTTCTAACATGAGAAATAAGCTTCCTGTGTTCTAACATGATAAATAAGTTTCCTGTGTTCTAACATGAGAAATAAGCTTCCTGTGTTCAAACATGAGAAATAAGCTTCCTGTGTTCTAACATGAGAAATAAGCTTCCGGTGTTCTAACATGAGAAATAAGGTTCCTGTGTTCTAACATGAGGAATAAGCTTCCTTTATTCTAACATGAGAAATAAGCTTCCTGTGTTCTAACATGAGAAATAAGCTTCCTTTGTTCTAACATGAGAAATAAGCTTCCTGTGTTTTAACATAAGAAATAAGCTTCCTTTATTCTAGCATGAGAAATAAGCTTCCTGTGTTCAAACATGAGAAATAAGCTTCCTGTGTTCTAACATGAGAAATAAGCTTCCTGTGTTCTAACATGAGAAATAAGCTTCCTTTGTTCTAACATGAGAAATAAGCTTCCTTTGTTCTAACATGAGAAATAAGCTTCCTGTGTTCTAACATGAGAAATAAGCTTCATTTGGGTTCTCCGAGGAGCATAGGCCTTCAACAAACTTATGTCAAATCTTCTTGTCACGTGCCATCAGCTTACGGTCTTTCCGTGCCTTCTTTATCCCATAATGCCTATCTCCAGTTCTCTTCTCCATACATTCTTTGATCTCCCTCTACATCTTTTACCTTGTGGGTTTCAGAACAAGGACTTGCATTGTATTGCTATTGTTACGAGTCTTTTAAATTATAATGTTAGTTTGTAGTGACAGGATGGTTCCTGTGGCCAAGATCACGTCTAGGGTAGTAAACGTATAAGACACCGCAACAAGCCAACATCACTCTGAATTATTTAAGCCACAATGGACGAAGTGGACGATATACATTTTATTTAACAATTCTCGATGCTCCAAGAATATGTTCATCCCAAGATTGATGGAAAAGGCAAATATCATCAATATAGGTAATTATGTCATCACGATTAGAGAAAATGTTTCGCAACATACGAACAAAGGTCGCAGGAGCGTTGACGAGACCAAAAGACATAAAATTAAAATTGGAACAATCCCACAGGTGTAGCGAAAGCAGTATAAGGTTTTGCTCTGTCTGACAAATGGACTTGCCAATAACCTTTTGACAAATCAAATTTACTGAAAAAAAAAAAAACAGCTGTAGATAGTCTATCCAATAGAGAATCTAACAAAGTCAGAGGTTCAGCATAGAAAATAGCATTTAAATAGTCAAAGTATAATCTCAAGATGTTTGCATACTACATAACAATGACCAATAAAATGTACAACATTATTAGCCTCATCATAAGTACCAATGGGAAACAAGACCTCTGGCACATGAGTATTGGGAAGAAAACATTCACGTCCCTGTATAGGAACAAGAATGAAGGTATTATGTTTTGTAAATGGTGTAACACAACCTGTAGCACATGAAGAAAGAAATAATATTGTTAAAACCACCACACTACCCAATGTAGTGACTAGCACATACCACATGAAATCATGGTATGTCAGCAAATGAAAGAAAAACGCTGAAGTAATATTAATATCCATGAAGTTCCTACATGAAAAAGAAAAATAATATAGTTAAAAGACAATGGAAAAAAGGGAAAACAAACAGCCAAATATACAGTTTTGACTGAAGAGTATACGACCAAATTAAACTTTACATCCGATTAACCTCGACATCAACAATGGCAGGTATCACATCATCAATGATGGATGTGGTTGGTCCTATATCATCAGCAACCAGTGATTCACTCGAGTCAAAATAGACATCTGATGATCCCTCAATAGTTTGGAAATCAACAAGGGACTCCTCAATGATGGAAGGAAGAAATTTTGTATTATCACCATCACTCATAACTGTGTTACTCTGTCCGATCATGTGACCGTACATGCACATGCCTAAGAGCCTGTGCTCTGGTGGTATCAGCCCTGGCAGTATGTACATGTTGTTGTTCCCACATCAGAATATCATCATTAGTGCATTCATAAAGCCCAGGGATATTCCCTAAAATTATCCCAGCGACTGGTCTTGACAACAGACATAATAGAGTCCTGCCTGTAAAATAGGGGGTATATAAAAATACTTCTGCAGTTGGATAATATTCAACTGTGCCCCCGAATGTAATGCACTGGACTTCTTCACCTGTGTAATCAGCAGGGTCCACTAATGATCTTCTAACACCCACAGTGGTGGATCCAGTGTCCCTGCGCACTATTACAAGTTGGTTGTTTACAAAACCCTTATCGAATACCACTGATCCTGTCCCATTATAAGACGACAACACTGGTAAAGGGTGTCCACACCGGAGCCTAGGAACTCCCTCCAGCTGAAACAAAGAATTACGTTCAGAACAATTAGTACTATTGGATAAGTACACACTACATGCATTTGCATGAGAAAGAACATTGTTATTTTGGACTGTATTATTGTCACTTTCATGCACAACTGCATTGGAACGTTCAGGATTTCTAGAACGTCGAAAGGTATTGTTCTGTCGAGAACTTCTGTTGTTGTAATTATTGTCATTGTTTCTATAAAATGACCTTTGGCCTCTGTTTGACTGGTAATTATATCCACCTCTGTTCCAATCCCTGTTAGGTCTGAAAGATGATTGATGAGGTATATATCCATCATCAAATGAATGGAAATTCCTTTGAGGTTGTTGTGACCTATTATTAAAATTATACCTCACTCTGAAAGATCCAGTATTATTATCTCAATTTAATCAAAAATCTCTGTCCATGCTATACGATCTTTGTCTGGGTGGATTAGACATTACAGTTCTAGCTGATGCCACTGGCAATGAATCCTTTATGTTATTCCTGCCAAGATTTCTTCCAGGATGTGCAACTTGGTACTGTCGTCCAAGATTTTCTACAGCAGCCAACGTTTCAGGCTTTCTTTCCTGCAAAAAGGACAAAAAGTCACCACTGACTGAATACAGCATTTGTCTCTTAAAATTAAGTCAGCCAGCCCATCAAAAGATTTGTCAATTTTTGACAAATCAACCCATCTAGAAAAGCAAAGCTTAATTAATGAAATGAATTCAGCAAAATCCTTAGCTGAATCAGGCAACAATGATTTCAGTTTCAATCTGTACCCATTTTCCTCCAGTTGATACTTTTTTAGCAATAAAGCCTTCACAGCATCATAATCATTTCTAGTCTGATCATCCCTGGTGCAGACTGAAGTAAGAGCCTCACCCACTAACAAACTCATCAACCTGCTAGGCCATGTAGCTCTATCAATCTTAAACTCTTGGCAATATGTCTCGTATCTATTTAAGAAGCATGAAATATTGTCTATATCAGAATTAAATTTGGGCAAATTTAGTTTAAAAGTAGAGGGATGGTCTTTTTTTCCATCCTCCTCACTTGCTGGATTAACCTGTTTATGTTGAACTTTTAATTTTTCCAACTCAATTTCTGCCATTCTTTGAGCATAGGCTATTTTTTTCCCTCAAGTTCTTGAGCATCTGCTAATTTTGTTTCCTCAAGTTCTTCCTCTCTCTTCTTATCCTCTCTATCCAAGAGCCTCTGTTCTCTTGCCACGTCTTGTAATCTCTTTATTTCCTTTGCATGCTCAGTGAATGCAAATGTTTTTAAAGCCTCACCCTCCATACCAAACTCCTTTCCAAGCTTGGCAAAATATTCCAAGGTAGCCATAATTTACTATAATTGTGACTCCAAATTGTCCAATAATAATTTAAATAATATATATATTTAATAAGTGAGCAATATTAGCAACAATTATTTCACCACTCAATATCAATCAACTGCATGAAATTATAGATGTTATTTTAGGAGCAAAATAATGGAAATACCAACAAAATCACAGTATAAAAGATTACAGTAGAAAGAGCCAACTCAAGATAATACTAATGAATAAACCAAGGCAGAAATTTATGAATTGTAGAAACATGAAAATAATTTGGCTCTACCTCATTTATGACAATACAAGCACAATTTCACAACATATAATACATCTAATAACTGAATGATAGCAAGATTAGATAAACAAATTTACAAACAATAATGGAGAATAAACTAAATAAAATACAATGAACCTGACAACAAATACAAATTTACAAATGAACAGGGCAAAACAGCTAATAGAAATGGTGATGATAAGCTCAGTAGTAGCAGTGAACACACAGCTTTGTAATGCCTGCCCCACTGTCTGAGAAAATCATGAACCAAACTCTAAAGAATAACTACCAATTCACGACCATGGGATTGGTATTGTGAATTAATGGTTCCCTCGCCAACCAACCCGCCTATCCCACAAACATGTAAATACCAACATACATATAATATATAAAAAAAAGAACCCTGTCAAATGAGATTCTTCAAGCCTCACATTGTATGTATCAATACATATACTTATCTGCTATAAGAAAAAAAAATTCCTCCTGGCTTCAACCTCTGCGTCAGGGAACGACGATTCAAATACAGTGTAGTGACCAGGGTTTAGGTTTAGATTTTAAACTCGCTCGAACATGGACACCATTTTGTTCGTCGTTTTCTTGAAAATCTTCATAAAAATTTCTGGAGTGTAGGTCTACATCAGGCATCAAACAGCACTGTAGTTACCTATTAATGTTGAAATTTTTTTTCTAATTCCAGGGACTTCACCTTCTACAACGATTATTCGAAGAATTTTGATAATAATTACAGTTTATTCACACGGTCTGACAGGTCAGCAGACGATACACTTGTACGTTAGGCATGGTACCGTAATTGTACTAAAAAACAGTCCTTAGACTTGAAAATTCATATGGCATACTTGAAACACAATTCAAAAAGATGATTAAAATCCCGGCTTGAGGCCTCCATTTATTGCTGTTACGAGTCTTTTATATTATAATGTTAGTTTGTAGTGACAGGATGGTTCCTGTGGCCAAAATCATGTCTAGGGTAGTAAACGTATAAGACACCGCAACAAGCCAACATCACTCTGAATTATTTAAGCCACAATGGATGGAGTGGACGATATACATTTTATTTAACAATTCACGCTGCTCCAAAGGGAATACAGATCAAGCCAATATACAAATGGCATATTATATGCAGTCGTCGATATAACTTTAAGCAGTCCGTTCATGTCTGGAACGCTGTCCTTTTCATGTATTACCTTTTAAGATATATATATATATATATTCCGCAGCTCAAACACATGCGTCCACTCGCCATGACACACACTGGTAGAAGGCCCCGCACTTCTGCTTCTCTAGCTTCACGTGAGTCAGCCAAGCATATCGGCATGACGTCACTTTCCGTATTAATCAGTGACCCCGTATAAAATAAACAAAAAAGGAGCCTAGTAGAGCTACTTATTATATAGACACAATCGTTATGAATTTTAATCATAACAGCTATCAACAGGTTTCCTCAATGTGTGCTCGATCCATCGCCAGCATCTTCTTCTCATCTCTTTTTCCTCTGGCACTTGTCTAGTTCTCACCACATTAGTGAACTTGTTATACCACTTCTGTCTTTCTCTTCTACGCAAGCATACATTTATGAAAGTCTATAGCTTTTTGGTTGTCGTTTTTGTTGTTCTCCTCATTTCAGAGATATACATTAGGACTGACTTGACGTTTGAATTGAAGATTCTGATTGTTTGTGTTGAACTTGATTTCTGTTGATTTCCAAACATTTCTTAATGCAATAAAGGCTCCGTAGCTTTTATATTCGTATTTGGATATCATTATCTGTCTCACCAACTGCGTCTATATTACCGCCGAGGTATTTTTTAACCTGCAAAGTGCAAACAGTTTATTCTTCTTCTTCTTCCTCGTTCGCCTTCAGACTTCCACATTTATGACTCTAATAAAGGCAGTAGTCAACTCAAGGCTCCCAACATCTCCAAACAGTTTTTCGTTGACAGAAGTGGGTTGTTGCCATATGCTACTCCGTTCATTACTGTAGGTTGGGTAGTATTGCAGCAGGTGTTCGACTGTCATTGGGCTAGTACCGCAGGTGCAGAGATCTGTTGCACCAATTTTGTATTTGTGGTACAGATGGTATCTCAATCTGTTCTGACCAGTGCGTAGCCGAACAGTTTATAGTGACTTATGTACCCACAGTGATTTTGAAATCACAGACATTTCAGCGTACTAAAAGATGGTGTTCTCAAGTAGTTACTTAGCCACTAGAAGCGACCAGTGAACGAATATTTTTGTTAAACCAGTCATTTGCTTTCGTTCTCAGGAGTCTCGACGTAAATTATGATTGATTCAGCAGTTGGCTGGGAATGTTAAAATACTTCGCAGAATTTCAGAGTTGCTTAGAAGTCTTGCCTCGTGGCTTAAGGGTTACAAGTCGTGACATGTTGTGGGGTTTTCACGGCCTCCTGAGGTCGGGCCTGTTACAGCATTATTTCCAGATACAAGATTTATCACTTAAAATAATTTATCCTTCAAATTCTCTCTCTCTCTCTCTCTCTCTCTCTCTCTCTCTCTCTCTCTCTCTCTCTCTCTCTCTCTCTCTCTCTCTCTCTCTCTCTCTCTCTCTCTCTCTCTCTCTCTCACGAAAGCCCCCCAAATGTGATTATTTTTTCCGAACAAATGATATAATATCGAACGTAGGTTTAATGATGATGTTTGTACTTTTCAATATATTTTATTTCGTGGTGATACTTAGTTTGTACTTTTCAACATATTTTATTTCATGTTTATAATTAGATACTGTGAATGTGAGCATGCTATTATTTGACCTTTACAACGTTGAATTCTTTTACATTGATGGGTAAAATGCATGTGAGAATAAATAAAGGGCAGAATGTCAGACGGGCCTGCGTGCCCAATGCTCAATCCTTTGAAAATAAAGTTTGTTCGTTCGTTCGTTTTCTCTCTCTCTCTCTCTCTCTTTCTTTCTTTCTCTCCGCCTGTTTCTGTCTGTCTCTCTGGCTATGAGATTCGTTTCTTTTTAGATTCAATAGGGCCGCCCCACTGTTAGCTCTTTCGCTGGAAGCGTTCGACAAGGCATTTCTTGTGCTGTCACAGAAGTGGTTACTGTACCAATCTATTTGATATGTTGTGATTGGGAGCCCTGTGCACAACCTCATATCAGCTGCCTCTTACAACGTTCCTAACGAAGCAATAATCCTAGTTTTGTCTTGGATTCCTCGCAGACCCCGGTACTAGACATATAATTTATCTGGGATACTGTCTGACAAAAAAAAAAAAACAACGACATTTCTCCTGTAAATATTTTGTTCGCTGCATTATTTCTTCTCACTGCTTGCTTCCATAGTCATCCCAGCCTTTCTTTTAGATCCACTCACCAATCTTTCAAATCCACCCGGACGGGAGCGCGATCTCCTACCAACAATCCGAAGGCGCATAACTCCCTTGGAGTTCATTCAGTGGAGCAGTTCTCTGACCTCAAGATCAAGCTTAACGTGAGACTATTTGTTTTTTTAACTTGTCACGGCCTCAGTTCTTCAGTCAGGACCGGAGATACACTCATGAAGAGGGTACAGATAGAACGACGCGTTCCAATGTTAGGATATCTTTTTAAATTTAAAATATGATCAGGAGACGGACTGTTGAGTGTGGGGTTGGTTTTTATATCAGATATCATTCAAGATCTTTACAATAACCCCTTCCAACACTCTAGTTCACACTACATACATACATACATGCATACATACATACATACATACATACATATTGAATACATACATACATACATACATACATACACACATACACACATACATACATACACGCAAGGAGGCAGGCAGTCATACATATATATCAGAAACTTTATTCTCCTTTAAATACATCGACATGTACTGATATGAAATAATAAATACAACATACCAAATAGGAGAAACATTAGAATTTACAATAGTGTGGAATACGTCTCATGTAGTTCAATAGTGGTGTTGTGTGTGTGTGTGTGTGTTTGTGTGTGTGCGTGCGTGCGTGCGTGCGTGCGTGCGTGTGTGTGTGTTTTACATCGAATATGTTCTTATTCTATATATACATATTAATCATTTTTATTTTCCATAACATTTATTAACATGTAGTGGTGTGTTACATTAAATACAACACCAATGTGGTATAGCAATATAACATATCGTATAGAAGATTAGATTCACCCACAGTATGATATATTTCTCCATTATATTAATATGCGTGTTGTTTACACACATACATAAATACGAATATACATACTTACATACATATATATATATATCATAATCTTTATTCTCCAGAAAATACATTGATATATACTGACATGATATAATAAAATACAACATGGCATATAGGTAAATCATTAGAATTTACATAACGTAAATTTACATAAATTGATACAGCGTTAATGATGGCTGTTACCACATACACACATACGTACGTATATACATACACAAAGGTCTTTTATTTTGGACATGCGCCCTAATATAACTGAGGAAGCAAAGTTCCTTATTAACATAAAACAACAACAAAATTATTGAAACGCTCTAGAAAGTTGTTACGGAAGTGAAATAAGGGTAGCGGGGCACGTGATTAGACACGTGATTATTTCTTGACGTGAAATAAACTTGCCACAGCCGCCACAAGAAGTGGCTTAGCACAAATTTCTCGTAATGTGTCCAAGAACGTGCCTGGTGTCACTTTCGGTGAGGAGATAAAAAGGAGCAGGAAGACAACAAAGAATATTGCCCTGTTTGACAGGGAACACCTTAAATGTTTTATAGAATGCTGCAGTGGGTGTCTTCATAATGGCGTCGTCACTGAGAAGGGGTGATTCTGTTGTGACTTTTTCTCGATACGATCTTTCATATATGTTATTATTATGTTGTTGATAGGGATAATGAGGTTAAAAAACAACGATTAACATTTTTTTTACATGGTTGGATTCTTAAATACTCATGCCTGATATATCAATGATATTATCTTATAAATTGAGAACCGGAAGTCATAGATATTCCCCCTAGTCCCAGAAGCCTGCAATAAGTATTTCTCAAGTAACGGTTAACATTGATTACCGGCAGCCGGTCAAAGCAGACGATAAATTATTCATTGTTTTCATCGGCGATAGAGGTTTTTCTTAGACTTGACCAAATCCCTGTCTGATTTTCCTAAAAGATATTTTGGATGCAACATTGTTGTTTGTTAAAGAGTTAACAGTTCAGTTTGTGACAAGCTATCATACCGGAATATCAGACGACAAGCGCGAGATCGTTCAACTAAGTATATGGGAAAACAACATGCTAAAAAAAATGTGTAACAACGAAACATTGCATAATACATACCCTAGTATCGTTATCGTCAACATTTATTTGGGAAAAGAAAGAAAGAAAAAACGTATTATTTATACAATTTTTTTTTCGCATCCGTGCTTTCGCTAATATTTTTGTTTGTTTTTGTTTTGTTAGTAAAGTAGTAATTTTGCCATTTTAGTCTCAGACTATGTGTCGTATTTATTTGTTACGCATTCTATTTTTCTATCTGTTTCTTCTTTTGCCACACATTTTCTATTTATGTCTCTCGGTCCGCAACCAGACGATACGTAAATGCCTAAGAACCCAACCCCTGCAGACCCAAGTAGAACAGTCCCAACAGAGATGGTTTGGCCATGTCTGCAGAATAGGAGAAGATCGGCTGCCACGGCCGGTATGGAAGGCTAAGAGCCAGGGATCAAGACCTCCAGGACGACCCAAAGTCCGCCGGCAGGACAACATTAGACATTCTCTGAAGGACCGAGGACTAGAATGGAACCAGGCCAGAAGGAAGACAGCCGATAGGATAGTTTAGCGCTCTCTCTTCCATACCTCTACACCTCACAGTAGAAGAAGAACGAGTAAGTAAGTAAGTCTCTCGAACAATCAATCGAGCATTTCATTTGTCTAGTATAACCAACCATCCCATATTGTTAGTTAAGACATCATCAAACGTTACTTATTTACCAGGAGTTAGTTATGTTCGGGAATATGCCATCATTGGTATCTGTATCCAACGAAGGTTGGGTATTTATTCTTTCGTCTCATTATTTCATACCTTCTGGTCGAAGTGATTTTTATCCCGCAGCAGTTGATGAGAAAAAGGAATTTAGCAGAAGGAAAAAAAAAATTGCTGATTACTTTTCCTGTTTTAGAAATATTGATCCCCAGCACGTCGTAAGTACTATCTCGCCACGTGTAGTTCCCAGGGGTACCCGAGGCCTGTAAACAGTAAATTAATATTAGACAAACATAAAGGTATGTTTTCAGGCACTCGTAAGAAATAAAGAAGTAGAACACTTGGACAACAGAAAAACAACAGACGTGAGTGGCTTACCCAGGGTTCGAACCCCGTACCTTCCGTACGACAACTCCGCCTAGCTATCAAGCGAATCACACTGACCCCACGGCCAGCTAGGCATCCCCAAAAAAAGATGCTTTACTGGCTATTTATCAGTAAGAAACACAAGATAACACCGGAAGTATACAGTGGGCAACTCAGCCCCTTAATGACGCAATCACTTCTGTTGTTCCACTATTAACAGTATGTGTCAGTCCAAACAAGACAAAGACCTTGATACTGGGTCCAGTAAATAGTAGAAGACTAAAGGACAATAGTATAGAACAGTGGGTAGGTTTCTGGTATTGTATGAACATAAATAACACATAAGGAAGGGAAACCCGAGGCCTGTAAACAGTAAATTAATATTAGACAAACATAAAGGTATGTTTTCAGGCACTCGTAAGAAATAAAGAAGTAGAACACTTGGACAACAGAAAAACAACAGACGTGAGTGGCTTACCCAGGGTTCGAACCCCGTACCTTCCGTACGACAACTCCGCCTAGCTATCAAGCGAATCACACTGACCCCACGGCCAGCTAGGCATCCCCAAAAAAAGATGCTTTACTGGCTATTTATCAGTAAGAAACACACAAGATAACACCGGAAGTATACAGTGGGCAACTCAGCCCTTAAATGACGCAATCACTTCTGTTGTTCCCTATTAACAGTATGTGTCAGTCCAAACAAGACAAAGACCTTGATACTGGGTCCAGTAAATAGTAGAAGACTAAAGGACAATAGTATAGAACAGTGGGTAGGTTTCTGGTATTGTATGAACATAAATAACACATAAGGAAGGGGAACCCGAGGCCTGTAAACAGTAAATTAATATTAGACAAACATAAAGGTATGTTTTCAGGCACTCGTAAGAAATAAAGAAGTAGAACACTTGGACAACAGAAAAACAACAGACGTGAGTGGCTTACCCAGGGTTCGAACCCCGTACCTTCCGTACGACAACTCCGCCTAGCTATCAAGCGAATCACACTGACCCCACGGCCAGCTAGGCATCCCCAAAAAAAGATGCTTTACTGGCTATTTATCAGTAAGAAACACAAGATAACACCGGAAGTATACAGTGGGCAACTCAGCCCCTTAATGACGCAATCACTTCTGTTGTTCCTATATTAACAGTATGTGTCAGTCCAAACAAGACAAAGACCTTGATACTGGGTCCAGAAAATAGTAGAAGACTAAAGGACAATAGTATAGAACAGTGGGTAGGTTTCTGGTATTGTATGAACATAAATAACACATAAGGAAGGGAAACCCGAGGCCTGTAAACAGTCAATTAATATTAGACAAACATAAAGGTATGTTTTCAGGCACTCGTAAGAAATAAAGAAGTAGAACACTTGGACAACAGAAAAACAACAGACGTGAGTTGTTTTTTCTGTGTCAAGGGTTCTAACCCCGCTACCTTCCGTACCTGAAAACAAACATGTTTGTCTAGCTATCAAATTTACTGAATCACGACAGGCCTCGGCCAGACTAGGCATCCCCCAAAAAAAGATGCTTTATGGCTAATCAAACCAGGCCTAACCCAGTTCTATAAGTCCTTTAGAAATTAATCTACTATTGATATCAAGGTTTTGTCTTGTTTGGACTGACACATACTGTTAATAGTGGAACAACAGAAGTGATTGCGTCATTAAGGGGCTGAGTTGCCCACTGTATACTTCCGGTGTTATCTTGTGTTTATTACTGATAAATAGCCAGTAAAGCATCTTTTTTTGGGGATGCCTAGCTGGCCGTGGGGTCAGTGTGATTCGCTTGATAGCTAGGCGGAGTTGTCGTACGGAAGGTACGGGGTTCGAACCCTGGGTAAGCCACTCACGTCTGTTGTTTTTCTGTTGTCCAAGTGTTCTACTTCTTTATTTCTTACGAGTGCCTGAAAACATACCTTTATGTTGGTCTAATATTAATTTACTGTTTACAGGCCTCGGGTTTCCCTTCCTTATGTGTTATTTATGTTCATACAATACCAGAAACCTACCCACTCTTGTTTGGACTGACACATACTGTTAATAGTGGAACAACAGCAGTGATTGCGTCATCAAGGGCTGATTGCCCACTGCCCATATTCCGTTAGTTAAGACAAATCCAGTAAAGCTTACTTATTTACCAGGAGGGGATTAGCTGTTCGGGTCCCATTGTGATTCCTTGATAGCTAGGCTGTAGTTGTCGTACAACTGGCCACTCACGTTGTTGTTTTTCTGTTGTCTAGTGTTCTACTTCTTTATTTCTTACGAGTGCCTGAAAAACATACCTTTATTTTGTCTTTCGTCTCATTTCATTACATAAAAACCTTCTGTTCTATAACTATTTGTCCTTTAAGTGATTTTTATCCCAGCAGCTTTGTCTTGATGGTGAAAACAGAATTTAAGGGGCTGAGTTGCCCACTGTTAGAATCTTGTGTTTCTTACTGAAAAAAGCCAGTAAAAATTGCTGATTACTTTTCCTGTTTTAGAAATATTGTACGGAAGGTCCCTGGGGTTAGCCACTCACGTCGTAAGTACTATCTTACGAGTGCCTGAAAACATACCTTTATGTTTGTCTAATATTAATTTACAGTTCCCAGGGGTCTATGAGGAGGACTATTGCGCCCTCTGGCATGTCGTAAAGGGCGACTAATACAAAGTGGTGCATAGAACTGACAACCTCATCATGTAAAACAAAGTAATACAGAAACAACTGCTACAAGAGTACATAAATGTTTGGGGCAGGTTTCCACAAAGGGGGGTTATCAGTGTGCTCGGCAGCTAGCGAAAAGGAATGATGATGATGATGATGATGATAGTGGTAGTGAAATGATGACAATGGTGATAATGATGATGATAGTGGTAGTGATGTGAGGATGATGGTGATAATGATGATGATAGTGGTGGTAATAGCATGATGATGGTGATGATGATGATGATGATAGTGGTAGTGACATGGTGATGATGGTGATGATGATGATGAGAATGATGAAATACTATCTAACATAAGCTGATCAACAAAAATAACACATAACATTGCACAGACCACAGCCGGCTTCTAAAATGCTAAAGAAATAGAAATGAAGTTTAATTTCCATGCGTCTAAGTAATTAAATTTATACCCGGACTGAAGAAATCTAGAAAGTAATTTTATCTAATTTTTACAGGACTGAAGACGTAGACTGAAAGTTTACCTAATTGCTAGAGACTGAAGAAACAAAATGGATGGTATATAACGTCAAGAATTTAAAACACTGAATCGTCTATTAAAACGACAACCGTATAACTATTAATACAAGCAATAAACCTATGGCTATTGGCACAACTGCTGTCACTTTTTTTTTTTTCACTTTGTGCCTGTTCTCACAAACTGAGTCTAGAGATTGGCCGTCAGAGATGTATTACAATTGGCGCTGATGTTGTTGAGCACGTCTGCTGTGTGAATGAACTTGGTTCGGAGATTAGGAGCAATCGAAGACCATGCTTGTGACAGTCTTAAGTGGCCTGGAGTGTTCTAAAGCTTTCTAGTTCAGCAGTTTTTGGTCACTGGTGATGATTTAGTTGTTGTAGCTAGTCACCTCATTACGGGAAGTAGTCGAAGAAAAAAAGATTAAAAGAATTAGTTAAAACTGTTGCCACATCACCCCAGTGTGCCGATGGTCAAGAAATTATGGGCCTAACACCATATTCCCAATATGCTTCAATGGGCGTGTAATGGGATCCTTTACCTGTTGCTACAGTAAAGCAGATAGAAACATTTGTGATGCAGTTGTGCAAGATTAGGCAAATGTCGATCTTGTCATATTTGGTTGGGCAGTGAAGGTCATACTAAGAACTTCGCTACGGTGGCAGTTTTTCGGATAACATAATTTTTGGTTGGAACTTGCGCGTTGAAGACTGTATGTATGAACTGACAAAGTCTTGGATAACAAGCATCTTCTTCATATTTCGCTCTCACATAACGACATCTATGTATCTCTTAAAGGTGGCTGTCGCAGGCTTCTCTCATCGCCATGCTGTTTCTTCCTCAAATGGGTTTGTGAAGATATTTTCCTTCCGTGGAACCGACATTTTTTTAAAGCATATGTTCTACTGTTTCCTCTTTTTCGCCACATAGACAAATGTATGTCCGCCAGATTTCTAATTTGTTGAACAGATGACCTTCGAGCCTATATGACCCGTTCTCAATTTGAGAATTATCACATGATCTCTTGTTGATAAGAGGAAGTAAGATTCTGTTATATTTAATTCGGCGTGTTCCTCATCGGGGACCGGGGGTGGGGGAATGGGGGTATCTGAGTACACAAAGATAGTATATAACAACTGCTCAATCAAGTGTGTCGTAAGAGGCGAGTATTATGAGGTTGTACATGGGGTTGGCAACCTCATCATATAAAACACATTGCTACAGAAACTACTACTACAAGAGCACATACAGGCTTCGATGAAGGTGTCCTACAAGGAGACCAGATGCAGTTTTGGCTCTGTGCTCCATAAGGAGTGAAAAGGAAAAGACGAAGATGTACAGACATGAGTGAAAACATACATACATTTATTCGTGAACACACACACACATACATATGTTTTCTGCGAACAATCACGTTAGACAATGTTATATATGGGCACAGTTTAACTCGCCGCATGAAGTACTCGGGGATATCCCAGGAGACAGAGAGAAAGAATAAGCCTCCAGCTCTCTCAGACATGTCGTAAGAGGCGAACAATACAACGTTGTGCATGAGGCAGACAACCTCAGCAGGCAAAATAGATTGATATAGAAAACAATGTTGTAGGAGAACATAAATGCTTTAGTGCAGGTGTCCACTAGAGGGCTCAGATGCAGTGGTTCCTCCATGCTCCACGGGTAGCGAACAAAGAAAAGACTGGTGTTAAAATAATAACACTTTCGTTCACTAAAATATTAGAGACTGATTGTCTCTTGTTGATGGCTGTTATGTGGGGGTCAGGTTCTGTCATACTTCTTCAGAAAGCCGCACGTGAAAGACATCATATTCATTGTTCTAATCATCACAATCATATTTCTATACGTTCCCTGTGGAACATGGAACCACTACTACAGGAAGCCTGCAAAGTATTCACGTGCTGTAGCAGCGGTCGTCTATGTGGCAATTTGTTTTACTATATGAAGTAGCCAGCCACATGCACAACCTCAAATTAGTCGCCTAGTACGACGTGCTTGATGGAGCAGTAGTTCTATTATTTCCTTGTCTCATAAGGGACCCCCGGGAACTATACGGGACGACTGTTGTAATGATTAAGATAATTTTGTACTCGAAGATAGCTACTGTACATCTAAATATGAAATAAATCGATTCCACAAAACGCAAAATGTTCATTGTTATAAGATATCTAGTTAACCAAACTGGAAACTAATTAACTGTACTTGTAAATGTGCTCGAAATCGATTCCACAAATCTGAATGCCCTAATTGCTCTGTGAGAGCAAGTCATGTAGTTACGTGGTGGAAACCTTTCATGAAGCACATAAATGGCTCTTTGAAACTGGTTTCCTCATTCTCATATTACATATTACTCATTTAACTGCCTTGTGGGCGAGCCAGATATCCATCGACGGTTTAGACAAGAAACAGCCCAACCAACTTAAGTATTAAACATATGTCTTTAACATGTTGTATTATTTTATGTAATTGTTTGTATGAATGGACGTTTACGTTTTTCATTTTCGTCGATAAACGCAATGGCTATAAAATGTATGATGAGTAGAAGACGCTGGCGATGGATAAGATACGCAGTGAGGAAACCTGTTGATTGCATTACAAGGCAGATCGTATCCCGGAGTCATCATGGTAATGACGGTAGAGAGACCGAAAACTCTATATTCAGAAGATGGTTAGAGACAGATGTCAAAGGGACGAGAAAAGCCATGGAAAGTCAGTGAGGGGATGACACACCACATAAAGGTGATAACACACCACATGAAGTTGATGACACACCACATGAAGACTTGGCATCAGTTATGCTTTTTGGGTGATATTCAGTTCCACTAAAAGAGAACAGTAATAACCTTCAAACTCGACACAGATCGGTGCCAGACTGTATCGGCTGTGCCATTCCTCTGGACTCACCAGCAGAGGCAATTTGTGTGGGCAACAGCTTGACCTCTTTGTCCTCGTGCCCACAGACATATCGTTTCGGGGGTGTTGTCGTGAAATTCTACATCCACATATGTAAATTAAAACGTAAATGCAAAGCCTAACAAATGAATTTAATAAAAGGAAAGAAGAATGGTAAAGAACAGTGCTGTCACAATGACTGTACGCGAGATCCCCCTGTGTTCTCCTTCGTCTGCAAATTGTAGCGCTTTCACGTTGATAGTAAAAGCCTACTGTGTCGCTGCACGCTTTCTTCAATGAAACGTGTACTGTATTTCTTGGAAAAACCTTGAGATACGCAAGCTGATCAATGACCTAGATTTAATATTTCATTCATTCCATACACGGCGTAACTAAAAGACAGATAAAGCAGGAGAAAGAGAGGGGCGAATGAAGGCAGGAAGCATGCAATACTAAACACGCGTCGCGCGATACACAATTGCTGCCATCACGCGTGTAAGGCCACAAGCACTGTTTTTTTTTTTTCAAATCGACAGTGATAAAATTCACTACCCATACCAGAGTTAGGTTTTAAAATCCTGAAAAACGCTTATTGGGAATTATGACATTATACCGGTTTACGTTTGAAAACATGACAGTACCCAGACACCCTCAAGTTTGGAAGTGAGAAGGTAGTAACAGCACGACTATCCTAGAAGAAAATGCATATGGGCTCCATTAAATTCGTATATTTGGGTTCCTTAGGGTTTGCTGACAAAGAATATGCAAAACGTTACGCAAATAGTCTAGGAATTACCAAGTTATGGCCAAAATAAAATAGTGGGGGTGCCTGACAGCATGAAATCATTTCTGCTCATACAATTTTTTTATAACGTGTTTGAAAAAACATTACGTTACGGAAATAGCCTACCATGTTAACTCCTATTTGATTGGAGCGCAACAAATGTAAGACTAAACACGATTGGTCGGGCTATAAATACTATCTTGTGTTGTCAGGGGAAACGTGAAAAGGGGTATTTTTTTTTTTTTGAAAAGATGTGTAGACATGGTTTGATTGGGTAGAGCTGCGAATATACTCAATTCAGAGCGTCTGTTCCTTGCCACATCTTGTAATAAACCTACTAAGAAGCAGTGCGTTGAGCACCAGTGTATATTTTTTATAAAATAAAGCCTGGGACATCGGCAGATCGGAGTTGTGCTATATTCATTGCCAGTCAACGAAACTGTTTATTATTTCCATGAATTGTGGTAAGCTTGAAATATTCAATATCTTTTAATGAAAATTGAATGTAAATTGATAATTTATGTCTGTATATATGTGTAGTTCAGTAGCGAACATGATGTAAAGCCTATAGTGCTCCAGCCTGAACAGAAGGTGTCGGAGGAAAGTAAAACTGCATGGAATGGCCAAACAGTACACTGACACCTAGATTATTGACTAGAAAGAAATAATGCTGGAATTGCAGAGGCGTAGTAACCATTAGGGAGGGAAATACTGGTATAAAGTATTTCAGATGAAGCTGACAGTTGGCCTAACGCTCTGAACTCAATGTTTGTGATGTATTGTGCTCAGTGTAGAAATAGAGTATAAATTAGTTCTGACGTAGAAGGTACAACCTTCTTGTTTCAGGGACCGTGGTCTTAAAGTTATTGAGCAGCACCTGGTCAGAGCTTTGCTGAAGCCAGAGGTGGACAGCATACTCCTTGGTCCATATAGCAACCAGTGGGGTGGCTCCAGAACTCATTAAAGTAATCGAGCAGAGGAGTCTTTTACTGCAGTCATCACGAAAGATAAGAGAGTGTGGCCATGGAGCTCAACATTATGTACCCCCATCTTAAAATGACATTGTAAAATAAAATTAAGAGGGGAATTTAATTGTTTTAATACCAGGAACTGAGAACATCTCCAATACTAGTTCCAATAGAAACAAACTATTGAAGTCATGATGACAAATACCAACAGAGCTTGAACAAAACAAAACCAGTATTACCTCATATTACTACTACACAACTGACACACATAGGATACTATTAATAATATATGTCACTACAAGATTCATATTAATAAATTCTGTACATATAACTTGTAATTAAAATTGATTGTGATTCCTGGTTCCCTTTGTATTTGAATCAGGACACATATACATTCATGACAGCACTGAATACATATTGTTATTTGAAAAGTTATTGTTGCGTGATAAATTCTCGCAACATCGTTTTATTACAATATCTATTTTATAACGCAAGGGCAACAACTGCTTGAAATTTATAGTCACTTTTCTCGGTAAGCATTTGTCTTCCCGCGTTGGTATTGAATGCAGTTAAGTTTTGAGCTGTGGTCTTTTTGCGCTGGACTGCGCATGACTGGTCTTGTTTTTTGGTCGATCGGTTTCCGCCCACCACTAGTGGAGTGAGCGATTTGAATGGCGAAAGAGATGCCTCGTTGAAGAGGGGATCTCCGCTATTTTTTGTTCTGTCAGGGATGTGTAGTCCTCTTAATGGATATTTCGTTTATTCGAGATAATACCTCTAGTGTTTCCCACATGTCGGGAGGCGTGATATTTCTGTGTATTTCCTGAAGGCAAGGTAAATTGACTTTTCATTAACTCTATCGATTTTGGGTCGTGAGCGATTTCGATTCATAGCCTGTCTTCGAAAGTCGTCGTCACGAGATGTTTTTCCCAGCTCACATGTCGCTGTATTGTACTGCATCGGTTGATGCATGTCCCAAGGACCATTACTTGCTACTTTGTTAAATGAACTAGGTTTGGAAAACCTTTATTATCTAGAGGATATTTTTGAGGACATTATTTATACTTCGGCAGACGTGTCTGTCTTGCTGAAGTCAGACTAAGGAGAGTGAACTGATCTCATACATCTGGTTATCTCCTGGCTGTTATAGAAAAGGATGGAGTTTTTCACCTGACTACATTTACAGCACTATGAAATATAACATGCATCTGACTCATCATTGTAATGCTGTCTACCGTCTATTGCTGTATTGAATGTTGCTGTGATAATGACTGTTTGATGTGCCTACATATTCGCGTAACCATTTTGTCACTGTGGCGTCCACAATAAATAATGAAGAAAAACGTCAACGGCTGTTACAAGAATCATTGACTTTATACGTCGTGAGTTTACTGACGTCCTATGTGGATTGCCCTGTTATTTTTGTATGAACATTGTTTGACTGAACACATCTGCACACTACACAAAACCAGACATGCGGATACCATCCATCATCATATGGCATCACGCATCATTTGGTGGCCATAAGCTGGTTTGATTCTGGTACCAGCAAACACGGGGTCCCTTACCCACTTCATTTTCAACAAGAATTCATCAGCATCCTTCAAGAAATTAACATTCTTCAATACAGTCAACATCTTCAAAATTTTCAAAGTACTCGGCGTTGCCCGGTAAAAGTCAAAATTTCAACTTTTTGACGGAAACAAGAATTTGACAGTACCCGGCGTTGTTACATGTTGCCGGATAACTCGGACTGCTGTTATCTTTTACGCAAGTCAAGCAAGTTGCTGCTGTCAAGGTTCCAGTGCTGTCGTTTTTTGTGAAGGTCAAGTGCCAGTTGAAACGGGTTGTTTTCTGAAGAAGGCCAAGTACCGATTTCCATCAACTTACTTTTGGATTAGAAGGTCAAGTGCCGAAACAACTCAACACACAGTATTTCAGAAGCTCTTGTACCATCGTGTTAGCAGTGGAAGCAGTTCAGATGTGCCATCATCGTTGGAGCTTCGCTCTTTAGGACGTTGATTGACATCCGTTTTGTCTGCTGTTCTACGATTGGAAGCCTATAAGTTAAGTGGCCTGTTTGTATGTAAACTGTGCCCTTGTACTTCTGCTGAGTCTTCTGTGTATCATCTCATTCTATATGTTATATGTCTATATGTTATTTGTATATTTATATGTTTATATTTCAGCGGGTTCTCGGTTGGGTGGTGTCTCCGTTAGATTATGCCACGTCATAGAGGTCGTCTATTGTGAGCGTTTTCTGTAGGGTTTGCAAATTTCCGATACTGGAATTTGCTAAGCGACTTCTGTTGCTATTTATGTTAGCTGTGATGACATGTTTTAATATTGTTTTCGTTATTATTTCGCATTCTTTAGTTTTGTTTTGATTTGTTTGTATTTGTTAGCCTACTCTTGTCTATAATTTAGTTTCATACAACATTTTTGTTTATACACTGTGGTGTCATGTATTTTGTTTAATTATAGCGCAGATATCGTCACATTTTTTGTGATATTTCATTAATTTCTGCTTTATTTTTAGTTGATTTCTGCGAACGTTTTTGTATTGTTGCTGATCTTTGTTATTGTTTACATTGTTATTGTTTACATTGTTTGCATTGTTTACATTTTCAATGTTTACATTCTGCATGTGTTTACATAGTCATTGTTTACAGTTATAGTAATTAGTTAATGGGCTATGCTAATGCACTGTTACTACTACACTGATGATAAATGAATGATGAATAGTGTCGTGCACTATTGAATGAGAAATGCACTTATGATCAAGAATTGAGTGCTGATATTTCATATACAAGTTCTTTGATTGGAGACTTGTTTCCCACAGAGACTGGGATAATATAATGTGATGTGAATATACAAGTGCTTAATTAAGACTTGTTACACTTAGGTTTGAAATAAATTAGTTAATTATTTCAGGTTTTGGACTCATATGTTAGACAACATGTCTACATTTGAGCACTTTATTGAGCAGGGTAAATTGCTTGGGAAGACTGGTGATAAGTTGGAAGAATTTGCAACTGCTCGATATGATAAAGCAATGGAAGCTGAACAAAAGAAACTGCATATGGAAGCTGAACAAAAGAAACTGCAGATGCAGGTGGATGAAAAAAGATTCCGAATGGAAATGGAAAAACAAAAAAGGGAATCAGAAGCTGAGGAGAGAAAACTCCAGCTACAGCTAGAAGCTGAAAGACTTCAAAAAGAGGCTGAAAATAAAAGACTTGAAAAAGAGGCTGAAAATAAAAGACTTGAAAAAGAAGCTGAAAATGAAAGACTTCAAAAAGAGGCTCAGGCTGAGGAAAGAAGATTACAGAGAGAGTCTGATGAGAGGAAAGAGAAAGCAAAAATGGAACATGAAGAAAAGGTCTTAGCTTTAGAGTTGGAAAAATTGAAATTGACGAGCATGAGTAATGGTAATGATTCAAACAAGGGTTCATCTTCTGGTAAGGCTAATAATGATACTTTTAAGATTAAGTTACCAACATTTAGTCCTTCCAGTGATGACATAATGTTCTATCTGGACAGATTTGAACAAGCATGTACAGCTCATAACATAGACAAAGCAAAATATGTTTATCAGTTATCAGGGATACTGACAGGTAAAGCTCTAAGTATATTAAATATGGTGGATGAACCTGACAAGAACAATTATGAGGTTGTCAGGGCCGCTTTGTTAAAGAAATATCAGCTTAACGAAGACGGCTATCGTCTACAATTTAAAAACATGTTACCTGAAAATGGAGTTGAATTCTCCGAGTTTATTGCAAGAATACGCATTACTTTCTCACGATGGGTTGAACTATCTAAGACGGAAAAAACTTATGAAGGACTTATGGACTTAATACTTAGAGACAAAGTCATGTCGTCTGTCAATGAGTCTTTCCTTGCTTTCCTTCATGAACGTAAACCTAAAACAATAAAAGAAATGGAAGATTTCTGTTGCCAATACGTAACTGCGCACCCACACATAACCATGGGTAACTCTAAGGTGAAAGAAGGTTTACCAGTTGCTTCGGCAGCTCCGTATGGCCAAAACTTTGCTCGTAGATTCCAACAAAATTTTGATAGAAAGAGTAGCGGTAATTTCTGTCAAAATCATGGAAATCAATTTCATGGTGATTCTTCTTCGAAGAATTGGAGACAACCTGATAGTACTCGTTACTATCACCCTAATAATTATAAGCATTTCAAAAGAGGATATGGTAATAGAGGTTATTCCTGCCGAAGACCTCAAAACCAAACAAATAGATGTTCGCATCAATGTGAACATGATAGTAATCGTGGAAACTGGAATTCGAACCAGGATAACAATTACAATAGAGACAATAATAACTGCAGAGATAATAATAACTCTGATAACTTCAGAGGTAATAATAGTCGGGGTAGATCTCAACACAAAAAAAAGAGATATCAGCAGGCTAATGCTGTACAACAGGAAACTGAGGGAGCCTGTAATCATGTTGTTGATAGTAAAAACTTTGACGCTGTCACTGGTTCTGCTTTTGACTTTGAGAGAGCAAACAAATGCCCCCAATGCAGTACTTTATTCGAACCGGGTACCATAACTACTTTGAGTTGTGGTCACCCACTTCCCGCTCTTCCTGCTGCTGTTGCGCATGACGGGAGAGGTTCTTTAATTCTACATAAGGGTCTTGTTAATGATACTCCGGTCTCACTACTTTTCGATTCCGGATGCACCACTATTGGTGTTAGACAATCGCTTGTAGATCCATCTTGTGCTACAGGAAGGGTTATTAAATGTGACACATTTGGCGGCACTCTAGAAAAATATCCTACTGCTGTAATTCGCATTGCCACTCCTTTCTTTACTGGAGATGTGCATGCTTGTCTCTTACCTAATCCTATTGCGGACCTTATTATTGGTCGTATTCACGGAGTTAGGGAGTGTACCCCACAGCAGATTGCTGCTTGGGAAGATAATAACATGCAAGCTACAAATGCAGTAGTTACAAGAGCACAAGCTCTACAAACACCCGAAACTTCACTGAATAGTGATAATGGAGTTGATAGCCAAGATAGTCACTTAGTAATTACTCGTGACTCTTTCATAAAATTGCAAGAAGAAGATCCTTCTTTAAAAAAATTCTTCGTTCTTGCGAAGAAAGGTGATCCGAATCAGGATACAAATAGAAAATCTTGGATTGCAATGAGAAACGGCGTACTTGTACGTATGGTACAAGATTCGACTACGTCGGCACATTCGCAAATTCTTGTTCCCAAGAGCATGAGAGTGCAAATATTGCAACATGCTCATGACTCGCAATGTGCTGGACATATGGGTTTTGCCCGTACGAAGTCGAGAGTCCTTGCGGCTTTCTTTTGGCCTTTTGTCAATAAGGACATTCGTATTTACTGCCGATCATGCAAGGTATGTCAGGAGGTCAAATCTAGAGGACCACGACATGCTGCGCCTATCCAGGCTGCTGACATTCCTATTCGGCCGTTTCAGAAAATGGCCATAGATATTATTGGCCCTTTTAAGGTCAAGTCGGCCAGAGGACATCAGTTTATCCTTACATGTGTCGATATGTGCACACGTTGGCCAGAGGCTATTCCTCTTAAGAGCATATCTACTACAGATATCGCAGATGCTCTTTGGTTGATATTTTCTCGCTTGGGGTTCCCCAGAGAAATATTGTCAGACCATGGCACTCAACTCATATCTGACACTATGTCACAGGTAATGTCTACCTTACATATTGAACGATCTCTCAGTAGTATCTACCATCCTATGTCTAATGGGTTAGTTGAGCGTCTGAATAGAACGCTCAAGACTTTGCTTGGTAAGATAACTGAAGATCATCCTCAAGATTGGGACAGGGTTTTCCCCGCGGCTCTCTTTGCCTATAGAGAAGTCCCTAATGAACACACAGGATTTTCTCCCTTCGAACTTGTCTTTGGCGCGCGTCCACGCGGCCCTATGTCTTTATTACACGATCTCATCACTGCCGATGATATTAGCGATGAAACTCAATCCTCATATGAGTATGTCATTGCTCTTAGACAAAAGATCATTGAGGCATGTAAGCTAGCAACTGCTTCATCAGAAATTGCTAAAGAGAAGGCAAGACAGTTTGCTAACAAGAATAGATGTCTACGACAACTTTGTCCAGGTGACAAAGCATTCGTCCTACTCCCCAGTAGGGAAAATAGACTTCTTATTGCATGGAAAGGTCCGTATGCAATAGTCTCTCGGATTTCCGATGTTGACTATGTGGTCGATATTGATGGAAAGCATAAAACTTTCCACATAAGCATGCTTTCGGAATTTCACGAACGTCCGGACTATTTGCTGCCTATTTTCCAGGCAACGGATGATGCTCCTGCACCTCACGGTCATTATTCATCCCTGTCTGTCATACAGGATGAGGAATCTACCTTCTCTGATGTTAATCTTCCCCTTCCAGTGGTTCCATTACATTCTACGGAATCTTGGAAAAACGTTTCTGTTTCTCCTAATCTTTCTGGTGACGAACATCGACAAGTCTCGTCGATGTTACAAACATTTCAGGATGTTCTTACTGACATTCCTGGACACACAGATGTCATAGAACATGACATAATTCTTACCGACAATAATCCAATTAGGGTTAGGCCTTATCCTATTCCTATACACTTTCAGTCGCAAGTGGAAAAGGAATTGGATGAAATGATTCAATTAAATATAATTGAACCATCGACTTCACCATATTCTTCTTCCATGGTTATTGTCCGGAAGAAGGATAAGAACATACGAATTTGTGTTGATTATCGCAAATTGAATCAGGTCACAAAGTTCGATGCTGAACCGATGCCTTTGTTAGAAGATCTACTGATTAGACTTTCTAATTCTAGATTCTTCACTAAACTTGACTTGTCTAAAGGTTATTGGCAAGTGCCTTTAGCAGAGCATGCCAAACCTCTTACTGCTTTTTCTACACCTAGGGGTCTATTTCAATGGAATGTTATGCCTTTTGGTCTCATGAACGCCCCTGCCACTTTCGTTCGCATGATGCGTCGAATTCTGTCACATCGTTCGGATGTCATCGCATACTTAGATGACATCTGTCTCTTCAGTGATACCTGGGAAGATCACTATTTAGGGTTATATGACTTACTGTCCACTCTACGTGAGAATAATTTGACAGCAAAACCTTCTAAAGCTTTTGTTGGTTTTGGTGAAATCTCTTTCCTGGGTCATCGTGTTGGTCATGGTCTCTTGAAGACAGAAGACCACAATACTTCCAAAATACTGAACATCTCTGTTCCTAAAACGAAGAAACAAGTTAGGAGTCTCTTAGGTTTAATTCAATTTTATGGGAGATTTATTCCAAATTTATCTTCGATCATGGCACCTCTCTCAACATTGTTGAAGAAAGGTTCGCCTAATCTGGTCCGTTGGTCTGAAGAATGCCAATCTTCACTAGACCAAATCAAGAATATATTTTCTTCTCCTCCCATCTTAAGATTACCTACTCTTGATAGGACTTTTGTTCTTCGGAGTGATGCTTCATCCACTGGGGTTGGAGCAGCACTGATGCAAGAATATGCAAATACTCTGCATCCTGTTATGTACATTTCTAGAAAACTAAATGCGGCAGAGAGGAACTACTCGGTTTTAGACCGTGAGTTGTTAGCGATGGTTTGGTCAATTCTAAAGCTACAAAGATTCCTCCTGGGCGCACATTTCATTCTAGAGACTGATCAGAAAGCTCTTACAGCTATTCAGACTAAGAATTTGAAGAGTTCGAGATCCACTCGATATGCTATAGCTCTTCAACCTTTTCACTTCACGGTACGAGCTATCCGTGGTGCGGATAATGTGATGGCTGACATTTTGTCTAGATGCCCACATGACTCCAACTAATACTTCTGTCCTATATTTCCATATATTACAGAGTCATAACACACCTATTTTTCTACAATAGATTAGCACATCTGTACTTACTTTATATGTACACACTATCGTGCTTTGTTGTCATCTTCTTCTGTTCGTTTTTTAAGATGATAGAGGAGGACTGAGTAGTTAATATAAGGGCCGTTAGTTTACTAAACAGCCACAATTATTAATAATGTATTGTACCTTATGAAGCATATTAGTTATTAATTAGCATTATATTGCTTGTACTTTCTCAGAATGTCATTGTTGAGCTGAGGACTTACCTTACTAGTATCAAGCATGACGAGTTCTAGATTGTGTACTTACCCTCGGAATACCAGAGCATATGTCCTGGATCGTCATGTAGTTTAACTTTACTATGTACTTATGTCATTACATGTCAAATAATGTACTATTTAAATTTTCCTATCAGATTTGTACATCCATTTTTAAAGACAATATTAGAGTATGCTGTTTAATGATGATTATGGTAACTTGCATACGTATATTGTGTTTACATGCTAACGTGATGTGTGTTGGTGACACCTCCCCGATGTGAATATTTTTTGAGACATATTTATTTTTCTGTTGAGGTATATCCTCACCAGACACTCTATATTTAGCCTCATGTTAGGCAATTTAATTAATTATCAGCGCATAATTCGTGCGTTTTGAGCCGCTTATCGCATGCTCTTTGATATTTAAAAAAAAAAAAATATGTTCCACATTTTTTTTTTATCGGGAGGAGGTGGTGATATGTTGCGTGATAAATTCTCGCAACATCGTTTTATTACAATATCTATTTTATAACGCAAGGGCAACAACTGCTTGAAATTTATAGTCACTTTTCTCGGTAAGCATTTGTCTTCCCGCGTTGGTATTGAATGCAGTTAAGTTTTGAGCTGTGGTCTTTTTGCGCTTTACTGCGCATGACTGGTCTTGTTTTTTGGTCGATCGGTTTCCGCCCACCACTAGTGGAGTGAGCGATTTGAATGGCGAAAGAGATGCCTCGTTGAAGAGGGGATCTCCGCTATTTTTTGTTCTGTCAGGGATGTGTAGTCCTCTTAATGGATATTTCGTTTATTCGAGATAATACCTCTAGTGTTTCCCACATGTCGGGAGGCGTGATATTTCTGTGTATTTCCTGAAGGCAAGGTAAATTGACTTTTCATTAACTCTATCGATTTTGGGTCGTGAGCGATTTCGATTCATAGCCTGTCTTCGAAAGTCGTCGTCACGAGATGTTTTTCCCAGCTCACATGTCGCTGTATTGTACTGCATCGGTTGATGCATGTCCCAAGGACCATTACTTGCTACTTTGTTAAATGAACTAGGTTTGGAAAACCTTTATTATCTAGAGGATATTTTTGAGGACATTATTTATACTTCGGCAGACGTGTCTGTCTTGCTGAAGTCAGACTAAGGAGAGTGAACTGATCTCATACATCTGGTTATCTCCTGGCTGTTATAGAAAAGGATGGAGTTTTTCACCTGACTACATTTACAGCACTATGAAATATAACATGCATCTGACTCATCATTGTAATGCTGTCTACCGTCTATTGCTGTATTGAATGTTGCTGTGATAATGACTGTTTGATGTGCCTACATATTCGCGTAACCATTTTGTCACTGTGGCGTCCACAATAAATAATGAAGAAAAACGTCAACGGCTGTTACAAGAATCATTGACTTTATACGTCGTGAGTTTACTGACGTCCTATGTGGATTGCCCTGTTATTTTTGTATGAACATTGTTTGACTGAACACATCTGCACACTACACAAAACCAGACATGCGGATACCATCCATCATCATATGGCATCACGCATCAGTTATCAGTGACTCCTTTAAGATATCCTCGTAGAGTGTTTTATGTATGTGAGTGTCACAGTGTTGTCAAGTGTGGTGGAATAAATTAAATTGTTTATCTGTCTGTTGTTGTTATGACTTACACTTCATCATACACATACCCTAGACATACAACGTAGTCATCACACTATTCCAGAATAATTCTGACTGAGGTATACATATGTGGCAGCAAGTAAGGTTATCTATAATACACTACTCTTATTAGATATAGATACCTTCACAGCTGATCTCAGTCAGTACACTAAGTCCCCTATAAATATTTATAACATCCCACTTCACCACATATATTGGGGTCTCGCCCTCGGGATTTTGAATCTTTCCCTATTACAAATATTGGGGTAATTCACTTCAGGGAATAATAAGAATTAAAAGGTATCCTTGGGTGAAAATAAATAAGGTTGAGCTCACAGTGCCTGTGTTGTCCTGAGTTAATTAGTCATAGATAAAATTGTTTAGTTACATATTTTAGACATTTATCTGTTAGACAATGGCCGACCTGGCAAAATTTCGATCTGCTGCTGTACAGACTGCGAAAGAGTTAGGAATGGACGGGCAAATTATGATTTCTTATGTCACTGCTGAATGTGACAAATATATTGAACGGGAAAAAAGAAGATTAGAAAAAGAGGCCGAAAGAAAATTAGAGGCTGAGACTAAGAGGTTGTAGATTGAGGCTGACAAAGAGGCTAAGAAATTGGAGGCAGAAAGAGAAGACAAAAGATTGGCTGCAGAAAGAGAAGAGAAGAAATTAGCTGCAGAGAGGGAAGCAGAAAAGGAGGAGAAGAGATTACAAAGGGAACATGAGTTACGACTAAGGGAGTTTGAGTTTCAAGGCCATGCTCCTGAAAATGGTGCCAGTCCCTTTGCCTCTGATGCCACTGCTAGCCAGGGAGCCTCAACCTCAGCTATGAATTTTCATTTAGATCATTTTGTTGAGAAAGACGATGATATAGAGAGCTATCTAAATAGGTATGAACTATTAGCTACCACATATGGGTTAGAGAGAGAAAGGTGGAGCTTAAAGTTATCTCAAGGACTTCGTGGGGCAGCTTATGAAGTTTTTGCAAAAATGAGCAGAAGTGATCAGGAAAATTATGACATGCTAAAGCAGGCTCTTTTGTTAAGATATGAAAAGAATGCAGAATTTTATAGGAAAAAATTTAGGAATGCTAAACTACTGTCAGGTGAAACCTATCACCAGTTCTCTGCACGAATAGAGACATACTTGGAGAAATGGACTTCTCTGGGGAAAACCCAAGATCTTAAGGAAATGGTCCTTATAGAGCAATTAAGAGAGTCCATGGCTCCAGACCTGAGAAAGTTTCTCATGGAACAAGGTGCAGAGAGGCTGGGTGAGTTGCTAAATGTAGCAGAAAGGTATCAAGCAGCTCAGGCAGAAGTAACAGGTAATAAGAAGAGGCAGGTAGACAATTATCAGGCACCACAAAACTTTAATGAATTTGATCATAGAGATCAAAACAAAGGTAAGCACCAGTTTGATAGGCCACGAAATGACTATAAAAATAAAACCCCACAATTCAATGAAAGGAAATATGATAACAGGAAACCCTTCAGACAGGAAGGAAAATATTGTCAAATATGCAGGATGCATAATCATAATACTAGTGAATGTGGTAGGAAGGTTCCTCCATATCACGCGGCATGCATGATAACAGTGGACAAGGGGAAGAAGAAACTGACAGAGAATCATATAAATCTTCAACATCCCCCCATCTGTGAAGAAGTGACATGTAATGGGGCCAAGGTTAGGTGCCTTTACGATTCAGGTTTAGAATATGACTCAGTTGTGAGTGCAACCCTAGTGCACCCTGAACAGTATACCACAGAGAAAGTGGAGATACAAGGGGGCCGTAAAGGGAATATCCACCATGACACTTCCCGTAGCCGAGATCAATGTAGAGACAAGGTACGTGGAAGGAGTGATTAGAGCAGCCGTGTGTGACGATCCTAATTACCCGCTGGTGTTAGGAAGTAAATATGTTTTTCTAGGAAGCCCTGTAAAACCTGTGGTAATGGCCACGCTTCAGGTCAGGTCGACCCCTAGTAGAAAGGAGGGGGAACCCCCATTAACCTTTTCTGATAAACAGATGAGAAAGGCCCAGGCAAAGGACAAATCATTAAAACCTTGCTTTGACAAATTACTAAACAGCCATGCACACCCTAAGAAAGGACAATTTTACTTGAGGGATGGACTGCTCCACAGGAAGGCGGGAGCCGGACCCAAAGGATATGGACAGTTGGTACTCCCAACTCCCTACAGACAAGAAGTGATGGCAAAATCACATGTTGTACCAGACGGTGGACACCAGAGAAATGGGACTACCCGTCAAAGGACATCAGAAAAATTCTATTGGCCCCAAGTAGCTGCTGATATTGCACAATTTGTGAGAGCCTGTGAAAAATGTAGCAAGGTACAGTCCCCAAGTTGGGAAAATCATAATCAGATGCCAGCCAAGCATTCTGAAACATATGGGCCTAACATTAACAAGGAAAATAACAATAATAAGGTTGACATAGAGGATAGGTATCCACCTTTCCCCCAACAGTGTTCACCAAAAATATTTAGATTCGCAACTCTGAAAAAGGCATCCAGAGAAAATAGAAATTCAGACCAGTCAACCCAGGAACAGTTTGAAGCCGCATTTAGGGAGCTGGCTGACATTGACATTGAAGATGATCCGCCTAAGTTAAAACCGAAACAAATTGTTAACATAAGAACAGTGGGCAGTGGACGAGTGAGCAATTCGGGAAATGCTCACAGCGCTTCACACTATGGCTATTAACTTAGCATTAAAAGGGCACTGGTGACATTGGTAGTCACCCGACCCCACACCGTCCAAGGGAAATTATTGATCGGACCCTGGATGGAGAAAACCCACACATCTTATAGCAATAATAATAATAATAATAAATTCTTTAAGCGCCAAACACGGCGCATAAGGCAGAAACCAGTGCTCTCCAGGTTGTTCGTTGTGACGCCACTCCTCTTAGCTCTTGCACATTATTTAGGCCCAACGTTCTTCCTTCTCTTATTATTGTTCTTCTGAGTGTTTCTTTTGGTCTTCCTTTTTTCCCTTTACCCTCAGGAACCCAAGTGAGCGCCTGTAGTGGTATTCTGTTGTTTTGCATTCGTAGGACATGACCGATATATGACCATCGTCTTTTCCTTATATAGTCGGAGACATATTTCTGCCTAGAGTCTTCTCTTATTTGTCGATTAGTCTTGAATTCTTTCCAACTGATGTTCATGAGTTTTCTAAGACATTTGTTCTCGAATGTATTCAGCTTGTTCTCCAATGATTTTGTTATTTTCCAACTCTCACAGCCGTATGTTAACACTGAGATAACATTTGAATTAAACAGACGAAGCTTGGTATGTATATTCAATGATCGTAATTTCCAAATGTTAGATAATCTATTGAAGGCGCTAGCTGCCAAAGCAATTCTAGTATGGATTTCTCTTGTTGTGTCACCATCCTGAGTCATTTTACTGCCTAAATAATTGAAACTTTCAACTTTCTGTAGTTTTTTTCCCCGTTCAAGATGATATCAAAGGTCTCGTTAGAAAAGTTCATAGCTTTAGTTTTAGAGGCATTTATTTGGAGACCAATTTTAACCGAGAGATGACACAAATTATTTATTGCTTCTTGGGATTGTCTTGGTGTTGAACTTAAGAATGCTACATCATCTGCGAAATCCAGGTCCCCCAGGAATTTTCCATTTGTCCATTTTATACCCAATTGTTCATTGTGGGTATAGTTTCTCATAACCCAATCAATAGCTATTTCAAAAAGTAGTGGTGACATAATACAGCCTTGTTTCACCCCTGTTTCTACTGTAAACCATTCTGTATTTCCTTTATTTGTTCTAACACAACATCTTGCATTGTCATATAGCGCTTTGATTATATTCACATATTTTGTTGGAAAACCATAGATTGTAAGTATCTTCCACAATGATGGGCGGTGTAGACTATCAAAGGCTTTTTGAAAATCGACGAAGGTGATAATAAGTGGCGATTGCCTTTCCACTGATTCTTCTATAATTGTTCTTAGTGTGAATATTTGATCAATACATGATCGTTTCGGCAATGCTAAGGGCGAATTGATTTCTGATGCAGAAACTCATTTCCCCACATATTATCTTAATTCTCCAGATTGTCGGTAGGCGAAACTATAGTTGGTGAATATAGCCTCCATTTGAGAGGCACATTATAGAACATTATAAATATATTATTAGAAGGGTGTTTCCACATTCAATCCCGCCTGTGATCAGACAAATTGTTGGCTGTGAACATTTCGGAGGAGCAGAGTGTCTCCATTGTTACCTTTTGAATTGAGGATAGTCCGAGTGTTTATTAAGGCTGATCCGGAAATTATTGGATCCCCTCCACAACTCAGATAGCACCATATAGATCAACTCCTCATAACGTACAAATTGAGGAACATCTAATATTCTCGGGACATGTCGTTGAGCAGACTCAGCGAAGAGAAAATGGTGAATATTGATTGCTAAGCAGTAGTAAGACAAGCAGTAACACTTGCAGCTGTACAGTAACATATCTGAAATGGATTCTTGGATTGCAGAGGTCTGAGGCAACCTTCGTCAGTAGTGCTTACTTTGACTTGACCCACCTGCATTAATCCATGAGCAAAATAAAATTAGAGAAACGTTGATGCAGATTTTTTAAGCCGCCATCCGTGCGATGAAAATCAAAGAAATCACCAGGCATAGACATAAATTTCTCTATGTATATGTAGAATTATAGACTGACGTATAACGTCTGTTTTAAGAGGGGAGGATTTGTCGTGAAATTCTACATCCACATATGTAAATTAAAACGTAAATGCAAAGCCTAACAAATGAATTTAATAAAAGGAAAGAAGAATGGTAAAGAACAGTGCTGTCACAATGACTGTACGCGAGATCCCCCTGTGTTCTCCTTCGTCTGCAAATTGTAGCGCTTTCACGTTGATAGTAAAAGCCTACTGTGTCGCTGCACGCTTTCTTCAATGAAACGTGTACTGTATTTCTTGGAAAAACCTTGAGATACGCAAGCTGATCAATGACCTAGATTTAATATTTCATTCATTCCATACACGGCGTAACTAAAAGACAGATAAAGCAGGAGAAAGAGAGGGGCGAATGAAGGCAGGAAGCATGCAATACTAAACACGCGTCGCGCGATACACAATTGCTGCCATCACGCGTGTAAGGCCACAAGCACTGTTTTTTTTTCTTCAAATCGACAGTGATAAAATTCACTACCCATACCAGAGTTAGGTTTTAAAATCCTGAAAAACGCTTATTGGGAATTATGACATTATACCGGTTTACGTTTGAAAACATGACAGTACCCAGACACCCTCAAGTTTGGAAGTGAGAAGGTAGTAACAGCACGACTATCCTAGAAGAAAATGCATATGGGCTCCATTAAATTCGTATATTTGGGTTCCTTAGGGTTTGCTGACAAAGAATATGTAAAACGTTACGCAAATAGTCTAGGAATTACCAAGTTACTTACTTACTTAGTCGTTCCTCTTCTACCGTGAGGTGTAGAGGTTTGGAAGAGAGAGCGCCAGACTATTCTATCAGCTGTCTTCTTCCTGGCCTGGTTCCATTCTAGTCCTCGGTCCTTCAAAGATTGTCTAATGTTGTCCTCCCAGCGGACTCTGGGTCGTCCTGGAGGTCTGGATCCCTGGCTCTTTGTTTTCCCATGCTTGTCGTGGTAGCCGATCTTCTCCCATTCTGCAGACATGGCCAAACCATCTTAGTTGGGACTGTTCTATTTGGGTCTGCAGCGGGTGGGATTTTAGGCCTTGACGTATCGTCTGGTTGCGGACCATGTCTCTTCTTGTTACTTCAACCACCTTCCTCAGATACCTCATTTCTGAGGTTTGGATCTGGCTTTTGTGGGTTGTAGTCATTGCCCATGACTCGCATCCATATGTCAAGACTGGGACATAGGTGGAGCGGTATACAGCCATCTTCGTTTTCTTACCAACCTCTTTCTTGCTGAGGAATCCTCGATTTATGGCCTGATAAAGTCTCCCAGCCGCTGCTTTTCGAGTGGCCAACTCTTCTTTGATGCCCCCCTTTCGGTCTATAATAGCTCCGAGATATTTAAAGTGGTCGACCTGCTCCAGGACCTGTTCTCCCAACTTAATCTGATGTTTTCTTTCTTCTCGTGATATCACCATGGATTTTGTTTTAGAGCTGCTTATGACCATCCCTCTCTTCTCCAGCTCTTCCTTCCAGACTTGCAGGTTGGATTGGAGATGTGTCTCTGATTTAGCAATCAGGACAACATCATCAGCAAATGCTAGCTCTGAAATACAGACCTGTCTCATCTTCCAGTACCCCACTGAATACTTTCTTGTTCTCTCCTTACATGCCTTGATGACATCGTCGAATTACCAAGTTATGGCCAAAATAAAATAGTGGGGGTGCCTGACAGCATGAAATCATTTCTGCTCATAAAATTTTTTTTTATAACGTGTTTGAAAAAACATTACGTTACGGAAATAGCCTACCATGTTAACTCCTATTTGATTGGAGCGCAACAAATGTAAGACTAAACACGATTGGTCGGGCTATAAATACTGTCTTGTGTTGTCAGGGGAAACGTGAAAAGGGGTATTTTTTTTGAAAAGATGTGTAGACATGGTTTGATTGGGTAGAGCTGCGAATATACTCAATTCAGAGCGTCTGTTCCTTGCCACATCTTGTAATAAACCTACTAAGAAGCAGTGCGTTGAGCACCAGTGTATATTTTTTTATAAAATAAAGCCTGGGACATCGGCAGATCGGAGTTGTGCTATATTCATTGCCAGTCAACGAAACTGTTTATTATTTCCATGAATTGTGGTAAGCTTGAAATATTCAATATCTTTTAATGAAAATTGAATGTAAATTGATAATTTATGTCTGTATATATGTGTAGTTCAGTAGCGAACATGATGTAAAGCCTATAGTGCTCCAGCCTGAACAGAAGGTGTCGGAGGAAAGTAAAACTGCATGGAATGGCCAAACAGTACACTGACACCTAGATTATTGACTAGAAAGAAATAATGCTGGAATTGCAGAGGCGTAGTAACCATTAGGGAGGGAAATACTGGTATAAAGTATTTCAGATGAAGCTGACAGTTGGCCTAACGCTCTGAACTCAATGTTTGTGATGTATTGTGCTCAGTGTAGAAATAGAGTATAAATTAGTTCTGACGTAGAAGGTACAACCTTCTTGTTTCAGGGACCGTGGTCTTAAAGTTATTGAGCAGCACCTGTCAGAGCTTTGCTGAAGCCAGAGGTGGACAGCATACTCCTTGGTCCATATAGCAACCAGTGGGGTGGCTCCAGAACTCATTAAAGTAATCGAGCAGAGGAGTCTTTTACTGCAGTCATCACGAAAGATAAGAGAGTGTGGCCATGGAGCTCAACATTATGTACCCCCATCTTAAAATGACATTGTAAAATAAAATTAAGAGGGGAATTTAATTGTTTTAATACCAGGAACTGAGAACATCTCCAATACTAGTTCCAATAGAAACAAACTATTGAAGTCATGATGACAAATACCAACAGAGCTTGAACAAAACAAAACCAGTATTACCTCATATTACTACTACACAACTGACACACATAGGATACTATTAATAATATATGTCACTACAAGATTCATATTAATAAATTCTGTACATATAACTTGTAATTAAAATTGATTGTGATTCCTGGTTCCCTTTGTATTTGAATCAGGACACATATACATTCATGACAGCACTGAATACATATTGTTATTTGAAAAGTTATCAGTGACTCCTTTAAGATATCCTCGTAGAGTGTTTTATGTATGTGAGTGTCACAGTGTTGTCAAGTGTGGTGGAATAAATTAAATTGTTTATCTGTCTGTTGTTGTTATGACTTACACTTCATCATACACATACCCTAGACATATAACGTAGTCATCACACTATTCCAGAATAATTCTGACTGAGGTATACATATGTGGCAGCAAGTAAGGTTATCTATAATACACTACTCTTATTAGATATAGATACCTTCACAGCTGATCTCAGTCAGTACACTAAGTCCCCTATAAATATTTATAACATCCCACTTCACCACAGGCGTGTTCCTATAATCAGTAATGGCTGCAAGGGAGACTACTACTATTACATATACGAAACCATCTGTTCAATAAGCTAAAAGATAATGAACGATGAGTGTGCAGACGATAAAACAACAGCTGCGAGCGTCCGACTTGACGATGTAAAACTACCCATTATCTTCTGAGTCGTCTTCTATCATCTCTGTTTTCTTCCATCGTTTCTGTTATCACAACATATCCCAGCTTTCCTCTTCTAATAACATTGTCCAGGAGAGTGGATTCAAGCCTTCTTATGTGAGTGTCTTCAAAGAAGCGAATGTGCAAAAAAAGCTTGTTATATTATAATTTTTTTTAAAAATTCTGATGTGAGTAACAAGCTTTTTTGCGCACTCGCTTCTTTGAAGACACCCAATATCAGCCTTTAATATGTTTCTTTGAAGACACCCAATATCAGCCTTTAATATGTTTCTTTGAAGACACCCAATATCTGCCTTTAATATGTTTCTTTGAAGACACCCAATATCTGCCTTTAATATGTTTCTTTGAAGACACCCAATATCTGCCTTTAATATGTTTCTTTGAAGACACAATATCAGCCTTTAATATGTTTCTTTGAAGACACCCAATATCAGCCTTTAATATGTTTCTTTGAAGACATCCAATATCAGCCTTTAATATGTTTCTTTGAAGAAACCCATTATCTGCCTTTAATATGTTTCTTTGAAGACACCCAATATCTGCCTTTAATATGTTTCTTTGAAGACACCCAATATCTGCCTTTAATATGTTTCTTTGAAGACACCCAATATCTGCCTTCAATATGTTTCTTTGAAGACACCCAATATCTGCCTTTAACATGTTTCTTTGAAGGCACCCATTATCTGCTTTTAACATGTTTCTTTGAAGATACCCATTATCTGCCTTTAATATGTTTCTTTGAAGACACCCAATATCTGCCTGTAATATGTTTGTTAGTATTTTTCTATGTTAATGTTTGTATATATTTTGAGGTGGATTGCCGTAGCGTCTAGCATTACAAGACACAGCTCTGCACTTCTAAATCGTTTACAGTTTCCTCTTCTTTCTTTCTTTTGCGCTCCTTATAGAGCATGGAGCCATCATTACAGCTGGTTCGTTTGTAAGAAGGCTGCACCAAGCGGTCACATACTGCGTAATGACCTAAATTAACCCTAACATTAATTATACTGCGTTACCAAAACGAACGAACAGATGGACTAAAGGGATAAAAAGAGAAGGGAGAGGCAGAAAGCCGAACACTAAACCCGCTTCGCGCGATACACAATTACTACCATCACGCGTGTAAGTCTACATGCACTAATTTTTTTTCAGACGGACAGTGATAAAATACACTACCCTTTCCCAGAGTTAGGTTTATAAATCATAACAGACTCTTATTAGAAAAGACAACATTATATGGGTTTACGTTTGAACACATAACAGTACCCAGACAGCACATCTTCTAAACAGGGGATAGAAGAAATTGCATATTTTGAACGCAGCCACGTAGCTCCTTTAAATTAGTATTTTTGGGTTCCTTAGGGTTTGCTGACAAATAATATGTAAAACGTTACGCAAATAGTCCAGGAATTAATAAATTATACCCAAAATAAAATATTGGGGGTGCCTGACAGCATAAAATCATTTCTGCTCATAAAATTTTTTTTTATAACGTGTTTGAAAAAACCTTACGTTACATAAATAGCCTACCATGTAAACTCCAAATTGATTGGAGCGCAACAAATGAAAGCCTAACCACGATTGGTCGGGTTATAAATACTATCTTGGTTGTTGGGGGAGACGGGAAAAGATAACATTTTTTTCAAACACTTGTCGAAACGTGGCTCATTGGCCAGTCTCGCTGATATACACACTTGGGAGCGTTAGTTCGAGACCACTAATTCAAATAAGCTTGATAAAGCGACAGTACGTTGAAGCTAGCTCACATTTTTGCTAAAATAAAAGCCTGGAACATAGGCAGAACGGAATTTGTGCCAGTTTGTGCCAGAATTCATTGCTAATCAACGTATCTGTGTTTATTTCCATGAACTTGTGGTAAGCTTGAACCATTCAGTATCTTTTAATGAAAAATTGAATGTGAATTGTTGATTTATGCCTGTATATATATGTGTAGTTCAGTGGCAAACGTGAGGTAAAGCCTATAATGCTCCAGCCTGAACAGAGGGTGTCGGAGAGAAGTAAAACGGCATGGAATGGCCAAATAGTACACTGACACCTGGATGATGGACTAGAAAGAAATAATGCTGGAAGTGCAGAGGCGTAGTAACCATTAAGAAGGGTAATACTGGAATAAAGTATTTCAAATGAAGCTGACTGTTGGCCTAACGCTCTGAACGCAATGTTTGTGCTGTATTGTGATCAGTGTAAAAGAGAATATAAATTAGTTATGAAGTAGAAGGTACATCCTTCTTGATTTCAGGGACAGTGGTCTTGATGGTAGTGAGCAGCACCTGGTCAGAGATTTGCTGAATCCAGAGTCGGACAGCATACTCCTTGGTCTTTTTAGCTATCAGTGAGGTGTCTCCTGAGCCCAGAGGAGAATTCGAGCAGAGGAGTCCTTTCCTGCCGCCATCACTAAAGATAAGCAGAGTTGGCCAGCTGAGCTCAACATTATGTCCCCTCATCTTGAAATAACTTTATAAAAATCAACATTAAGAGGGGAATTTACTTGTCTTAAAATCAGGAACTGTGAACATCTACAATAATGGTCCCTAAAGACAAACTATTGAAGTCATGATGACAAATACCAACAGAGCTTGAACAAAACAAAACCAGTATTACCTCATTTTACCACTACACAAATGACACACATAGAACATTGGTAATAATATATGTCACTACAATATTCATATTAAATACATTCTGTACATAACTTGTAATTTAAATTGATTGTGATTCCTGGTTCCCTTGTAGTTGAATCAGGACACATATTCATTCATGCCAGTAATGAATACATATTGTTATTTGAAACGTTACTAGTGACTTCTTTAAGATATTCTCATAGAGTGTTATATGTATGTGAGTGTCACAGTGTTGTTAAGAGTAGTGGATTAAATTAAATTGTTTATCTGTCTGTTGTTGTGACTTACACTTCACCATACACATACCCTAGACACATAACGTAGCATCACACTATTCCAGAATAATTCTGACTGAGATATATAGATATGTGGTAGCAAGTAAGGTTATATATATAATATACTACTCTTATTAGATATATATATACCTTCACAGCTGATCTCAGTCAGTACACTAAGTCCCTTATAAATATCTATAACATCCCACTTCACCACATATATTGGGGTCTCGCTCTCGGGATTTTGAATCTTTAACTATTAAAAATATTGGGGGTAATTCACTTCAGGGAATATAAGAATTAAAAGGTATCCTTGGGTGGAATTAAATAAGGTTGAGCTCACGGTGCCTGTTTTGTCCATTAGAGATTGAATTGTTGGTTAGACATTGTATTAAGTTACCTGATAGACAATGGCGGACCTGGCCAAATTTCGATCTGCTGCGGTTCAGACTGCAAAAGAGTTAGGATTAGATGGGCAAGTTATGGTTGCCTATGTCACAACGGAATGTGACAAATTTATTGAACGCGAAGAAAGAAGATTAGAAAAAGAAGCCGAAAGAAAGTTAGAGGCCGAGACTAAGAGGTTGCAGATTGAGGCTGAGGCTAAGAAATTGGAGGCAGAAAGAGAAGACAAAAGATTAGCTGCAGAAAGAGAAGCCGAGGAAAGAAGACAAGCTGCAGAAAGGGAAGCAGAAAAGGAGGAGAAGAGATTACAAAGGGAACATGAGTTACGACTAAGGGAGTTTGAGTTTCAAGGCCATGCTCCTGAAAATGGTGCCAGCCCCTTTGCCTCTGATGCTACGGTTACTCAAGGAGCCTCAATCTCAGCTATGAACTTTCATTTAGATCATTTTGTTGAGAAAGACGATGATATTGAGAGCTATATAAATAGGTACGAACTATTAGCTACCACGTATGGGTTAGAGAGAGAAAGGTGGAGCTTAAAGTTATCTCAGGGACTTCGTGGGGCAGCTTATGAAGTTTTTGCAAAAATGAGCAGAGGTGATCAGGAAAATTATGACATGCTAAAGCAGGCTCTTTTGTTAAGGTATGAAAAGAATGCAGAGTTTTACAGGAAAAAATTTAGGAATGCTAAACTACTGTCAGGTGAAACCTATCACCAGTTCTCTGCACGAATAGAGACATACTTGGAGAAATGGACTTCTCTGGGGAAAACCCAAGATCTTAAGGAAATGGTCCTTATAGAGCAACTAAGAGAGTCCATGGCTCCAGACCTGAGAAAGTTTCTCATGGAACAAGGTGCAGAGAGGCTGGGTGAGTTGCTAAATGTTGCTGAAAGGTATCAAGCAGCTCAAGCAGAGGTAACAGGTAATAAAAAGAAACAGGTGGATAACTTTAGGGCACCACAGAACTTTAATAAATTTGATCCTAGGGATCAAAATAAAGGTAAGCACCAATTTGATAGGCCACGGTATGAAAATAAAAATAAAGTCCCACAATTCGATGAAAGGAAATATGATGAAAGAAAATCTTTCAACCAAGGAAAAAGGTGGTGTAAAAATTGTCAGATGGACAATCATGACACTGACCGTTGCAGAAGGAAACCTGTGTATATGGCAACCCTTCAGGTCAGGTCGACCTCAAGACAGGAGGAGGATATTATGTTAGATACCACTCCAGAAGAGATGAGGAAGGCACAGGCTGGGGATAAAACACTCAAGCCTTGTTTCAGAAAATTGTCAACTTGTCATACAACTCCAGGCAAGGGAGATTTTTACATGAAAAACAAGTTGATGTATAGGAAGACTGGAACTAGATCCCATGGTCACGGACAGCTGGTTCTTCCAAAAAGATACAGGACAGACTTAATAAGGAGCCTACATGTGAAACCAGATGGGGACCATGAGAAGATAGGTACCATCATTCAAAAGGTGGCTCACAATTATTATTGGCCCAAAGCAAGATGGGACATTGAGAATTTTGTAGAAAGGTGTAGCATAGCACATGAGGGAACACCCACAAGTGGGAACATGGATCAGGACCTGGACACGCCATGGGGCAAAATCAGGCCTGACAATAAAAGGAAAAATAAATTTGATAAAGTGGACCAAATGGAATGGGAAGCCCCTTTTCACGGACAAGCTTCACTTAACTGTTTTACAATGGCCACTATGCGGAGAGTGCAAAAAGATGTCTTACCCCAGGATAAGCCGAAAATCCCTCAATCGGACTTAAACAAACTGGAGGAAGAGGATGTAGAGAGGAAATCTCTCATCAAGAATTTTAAGTGGGGAGACAGCCCCAAAAGAAAAATCGGTAGCGGTCGTTTTGTGAATGATAATTCTGGGAGGAAAAATCATCACTATAAAGCTTCAAGTGGAAGAGACCATACCGGTGCAAGGACAAATAGGTCCACACAATTAAAGGTCCATATGTAGCTATGTTAAGAACGTGGACTGATGAAAAGGCAGAGGAAAACATTACATCTTCATACCAGTATGTGAATGAGCTGACCACTCGGTTAAAAACTGGCTGGAAACTTGCCAATGAAAATTTGAAACAAGCCAGGAAGAAACATGCTGCCTATTATAACAGGAAGGCGAAAGACAGAAATTTGGCTGTGGGAGAGAAGGTACTGCTTCTTTTGCCCGGGAGTCAGAATAAGTTACAAATTGGATGGCAGGGTCCATATACAGTTCTAGAGAAGGTGTCTAGAACAAATTATAAGATAGATAAGAAGGGGAAAGAAAAAATCTATCATGTGAATCTCCTGAAGAAATATTTGGAAAGAGAACATCAGGAAGAGACACACTTGTTGACCTTGTCCATCGCCATGGAGATGAAAAAGGAACCACTTTCATCATTTGAATATCCATTACACCCCTGTGAGACAGCAGCACAGGTGAAAATCAGTACACATTTAACGAAAACTCAGAAAGAGAGAGTGCAACAGGTTCTAAATAATCATGCAGAGGTGTTAACAGACCAACCAGGGCATACAAACCTATTGGAATATGATATGAAACTCATAGACTCCACACCTGTCTGTATGAAACCATATTCGATTCCGTTTGCTAAGGAAAAAGCTTTGAAGGAAGAGATAGACTATCTATTGAAGGAAGGAATTATTTCGCACAGTGAGTCTTCGTATAGTTCCGGTGTTGTACTCTTAAGGAAGCCCTCTGGAGAACATAGACTCTGTATAGATTACAGGAGACTGAATGCTATTACAGAAGGACAGGTGGATCCATTGCCGGATACAAATCAGCTGTTTGCCAGACTAAATAAAGCTAAATATTTCTCAAAAGTGGATCTGAGTAAAGGATACTATCAGATTCCAGTAAAGCCTGAGGTTAGACCATACCTAGCTTTTAGTACCTCAGAAGGACACTATGAGTTTAATAGATTGCCATTTGGATTGAAGAATGCGCCTAGTGTCTTCTCTAGAATGATGAGAAAATTATTGGATCCTCTGAATAATCCCTGTATAACAAATTTTATGGATGATATCCTTATAGCAACAGAAACATTTGAGGAACACATTGACTCTCTGAACATGCTGTTTGATCGACTTAGGGAGGCAAATTTAACAGCCCGACCAACCAAATGTTGCGTTGGATGTAAAGAATTGGAATTTTTGGGACACACAGTTTATCAGGGAAACATGACCCCTGACCCAAAGAATTTAGAGAAACTACAGAAAGCCCCGAGACCACAAACCAAGAAGGACGTGAGATCCTTTGTCTCATTATGTGGTTTCTACCAGAAGTATATCAAAAACTTTAATTCCATATGTGCACCTTTAACGGAATTGACACGTAAAGGACTTCCAGATCGCATTACATGGACACCACAATGTGAAATGACTTACCAAGAATTGAAGGAAAAGCTCACAAGTAAACCCATTTTGAAATTACCTGACTTAAGTCAAGAATTCATAGTAAGGACGGATGCAAGTAATATTGGGCTAGGTGCAACTTTACTACAGAAATCAGATGCATTGGATGGGGAATTAAGCCCAGTGGCATATGCTAGCAGAAAGTTGAATAAAGCTGAAATCAACTACTCAACTAGCGAAAAAGAATGTCTTGCAGTAATATGGGCAATAAAGAAATTCAATATTTATCTATATGGGAAGGCATTTAAGTTGCAAACTGACCACAAACCTTTATCGTTTTTAGCACAGGCTAAGCATGAGAACTCTAGGTTACTCCGATGGTCTTTGCTTCTGGCTCCATATAATTTTAGCATTGAATATATATCTGGAAAAACAAATCTGGGAGCGGATTTTTTTAAGCCGCCATCCGTGTGATGAGAATCACCGTAAACCCCAGAAATAATAATAAATTTCTCTATGTGTATATAGAATAAAGGACTGACATATAATGTCTGTTTTAAGAGGGGAAGTGTCATGAAATATTCTAATCCACATATATAAATTATTAGGTAAATATGAAGCCTAACAAATAAAATTAATAAAGAGAAGAGCAATGGAAAAATAACAGTGCTGTCACAAAGAATGTACTCGAAATCCCCCTTGTTTTCTGCTTCGTCTGCAAATTGTAACGCTTTCACGTTGATAGTAAAGCTTACTGTATTATTACCCGCCTTCTTCAATGAAACGTGTGCTGTATTTCTTGGAAAAGCATTGAGACGTACTGCGTAATGACCTAAATTAACCCTAACATTAATTATACTGCGTTACCAAAACGAACGAACAGATGGACTAAAGGGATAAAAAGAGAAGGGAGAGGCAGAAAGCCGAACACTAAACCCGCTTCGCGCGATACACAATTACTACCATCACGCGTGTAAGTCTACATGCACTAATTTTTTTTCAGACGGACAGTGATAAAATACACTACCCTTTCCCAGAGTTAGGTTTATAAATCATAACAGACTCTTATTAGAAAAGACAACATTATATGGGTTTACGTTTGAACACATAACAGTACCCAGACAGCACATCTTCTAAACAGGGGATAGAAGAAATTGCATATTTTGAACGCAGCCACGTAGCTCCTTTAAATTAGTATTTTTGGGTTCCTTAGGGTTTGCTGACAAATAATATGTAAAACGTTACGCAAATAGTCCAGGAATTAATAAATTATACCCAAAATAAAATATTGGGGGTGCCTGACAGCATAAAATCATTTCTGCTCATAAAATTTTTTTTATAACGTGTTTGAAAAAACCTTACGTTACATAAATAGCCTACCATGTAAACTCCAAATTGATTGGAGCGCAACAAATGAAAGCCTAACCACGATTGGTCGGGTTATAAATACTATCTTGGTTGTTGGGGGAGACGGGAAAAGATAACATTTTTTTCAAACACTTGTCGAAACGTGGCTCATTGGCCAGTCTCGCTGATATACACACTTGGGAGCGTTAGTTCGAGACCACTAATTCAAATAAGCTTGATAAAGCGACAGTACGTTGAAGCTAGCTCACATTTTTGCTAAAATAAAAGCCTGGAACATAGGCAGAACGGAATTTGTGCCAGTTTGTGCCAGAATTCATTGCTAATCAACGTATCTGTGTTTATTTCCATGAACTTGTGGTAAGCTTGAACCATTCAGTATCTTTTAATGAAAAATTGAATGTGAATTGTTGATTTATGCCTGTATATATATGTGTAGTTCAGTGGCAAACGTGAGGTAAAGCCTATAATGCTCCAGCCTGAACAGAGGGTGTCGGAGAGAAGTAAAACGGCATGGAATGGCCAAATAGTACACTGACACCTGGATGATGGACTAGAAAGAAATAATGCTGGAAGTGCAGAGGCGTAGTAACCATTAAGAAGGGTAATACTGGAATAAAGTATTTCAAATGAAGCTGACTGTTGGCCTAACGCTCTGAACGCAATGTTTGTGCTGTATTGTGATCAGTGTAAAAGAGAATATAAATTAGTTATGAAGTAGAAGGTACATCCTTCTTGATTTCAGGGACAGTGGTCTTGATGGTAGTGAGCAGCACCTGGTCAGAGATTTGCTGAATCCAGAGTCGGACAGCATACTCCTTGGTCTTTTAGCTATCAGTGAGGTGTCTCCTGAGCCCAGAGGAGAATTCGAGCAGAGGAGTCCTTTCCTGCCGCCATCACTAAAGATAAGCAGAGTTGGCCAGCTGAGCTCAACATTATGTCCCCTCATCTTGAAATAACTTTATAAAAATCAACATTAAGAGGGGAATTTACTTGTCTTAAAATCAGGAACTGTGAACATCTACAATAATGGTCCCTAAAGACAAACTATTGAAGTCATGATGACAAATACCAACAGAGCTTGAACAAAACAAAACCAGTATTACCTCATTTTACCACTACACAAATGACACACATAGAACATTGGTAATAATATATGTCACTACAATATTCATATTAAATACATTCTGTACATAACTTGTAATTTAAATTGATTGTGATTCCTGGTTCCCTTGTAGTTGAATCAGGACACATATTCATTCATGCCAGTAATGAATACATATTGTTATTTGAAACGTTACTAGTGACTTCTTTAAGATATTCTCATAGAGTGTTATATGTATGTGAGTGTCACAGTGTTGTTAAGAGTAGTGGATTAAATTAAATTGTTTATCTGTCTGTTGTTGTGACTTACACTTCACCATACACATACCCTAGACACATAACGTAGCATCACACTATTCCAGAATAATTCTGACTGAGATATATAGATATGTGGTAGCAAGTAAGGTTATATATATAATATACTACTCTTATTAGATATATATATACCTTCACAGCTGATCTCAGTCAGTACACTAAGTCCCTTATAAATATCTATAACATCCCACTTCACCACAATGGTCAACTTGCCAATACCACGCACAGCCTCATATTTGTCGTTTTGTACGGTATTGCTGATGAGTGTACAATTTATTGACTGCTTTTTCAGTATTCACTAATGTGGGGTTCCTGCGTTCTGTCTTATTGAGCAAAGATAAGGGCACTGTGTCCTCCAAAGCAATTCGAAAAAGGCTGCTAGGAAGGATTGTACATGGCACCAGCAACTTGACAGTATAAACCACACTGCTGCAGGAATCTTAAACCTGTTGATAGCATTACAAGGCAGTTTTTGTTCTGGGCACCAAAGGACAAGAGAGGTAGATAGAGATCGGAAAACACACAGAGAACCTTGACCTAATAATTGTTGTTGTTATTTAACTAGGGCTTCTTAGCTTCTCGCTCTTTTACAGCCAATACCAAGTTGAAGACTCCTAGGTATTATCTACAATGTAGATCCAGGCTTCTGTTGCTTTTCTGCCATTCCGTAACGTGTTGAGTTGAAATCATGAGCTCCAGTTTCTTCAGCTTGTCTGGCAATTAAACGATAGTCGTATCTGGTCCCAAGCTAAGTGACCTTCTGTGCAATCCCCGCCATCCAAGGGGGTTGTCTAAACAAGCAGAACTCAAATACTGAATTATGCTCTGTTTCTGGGTTCTCCCAAGGAATTGTCACGTCCTACACAGAGCCACTTTTCAGCTCCCCCTGCATGGGCCCACAGTGACCCTGAGTACTGGTCGGAGGAGGTGGCATGAGTTTGTTGAAAGTCTTAAGTCCCTGGTAACGTAACGATTATCATGCTACAGATGAAAAATAAAAAAAACTTTTATACGAGCACTTCCATCCAGGAATACAACTACAGTGGTGTCTCAATGCTAATTATGACAGCGAAAAATGGAGGGGGGGGGAACGGAGTTTTTTGGATTACTGCGCTTGACCTATTTTTATCGACGCCAATTGCTTGGTGATTTGGGGAAAGGGGGGGGGGGGGGGTAAGCGCGAGTCAGTCAATGTTTGGCGCGAATTGGCTTTAAAAAAATATCAGTGATCAAGCCACTGTTTTCTTGTCTTTAGGATTTTGAAGCTGCCACTTAGGATATCTGGATTCAAATCCGTGAAATATCTGTACTGTTTTTCTTCTTCTGTTGTTTTAACATGTTGTGTCTCCGTCGAATGCTGATAACGTGCTTCCCTAAACAGATGTGTGAAGCCGATTTTTTTTTTTTTTTATTTTATTCCCGAAGTTCTTAGAAAACGAGACATCGAAACTGTCTAGAGCAGGGGTAGGTAACCCAGGAGCTATTGGGCTCTGCTTTAGTAACACTAAGCTCTCTGAAGATCGACCATAATAAAATAATGTCTGTTTTCATTGTTTCAAATTATGTGGAATTTGGAAAATGTTCAGGCTATATGTCACTTTTATCTCTGCTGCACAATCTGCTTTCTGCAATCACATTAGTCAAATAGTGGAAAATTAAAACTAAATATTTCACCGAATGTTAACTTCAATTCAAAGAAAAGATTGCTTTCTATCTTATTTAGTTCGCGAATTAAGGGAATTTTAATGAGCTAACTTGGGGGCTTTTCACTGTGAATGCGGTGAAAGTACTTATAAACTTGGTACACCGCGCTTTTAAGTGCCGGAGAGAGAGGGTTGGTCTGAAATGTACCTAGGTTAAAGTGTATGTTGTTTTCCTCCTCCGTCACATAGAGAGATCTACTAAAATGATGCCTTGGGATCTTCTGGTAGATCAAGATCGACCGGTTACCAACCTATGATCTAGAACACTTTACGACATCAACGTATTATTGTACCGAATAACCAAACTATGAATAGTTTGTCCCCTGGAGTGTCACGGGGTCTCTGAAGAGACACATAAAGAATATGTCAAATGCATCCTCAGAGATGTCGTACAGGGCAACTAATATGAGGATGCTGGTTACCTCATCATGTCAAACAAACTGCCACCACCACCGCAGCAGGAGCATGTGAACAGGCTCGTCTCTTTGGCGGTGCCACATTTTGTTTCAACTGCCAACATCATAGCGTAGTTCAACTCAATAGTATGACATTTACCCTCATAAGAGAATAATACGGGGGGAAACGAGTCCTGGCACCACTCTGAATAATCCTTAAGGATCTTTCCCTACATGTGAAGGCTTGGTCCAGGCTTCCTGCAAGGGGGCCAGCAATATTAGTGGCGCCATGCTCCGTCAGGAGCGCACAAAAAGAAACTGACGATGATAAATAAATAAACAATACTGTGTTTACTGTTCTGCCAGTTTGTTACTGATTCAATGACATTTGAAGTTGTGACATCTGGCAACAGGCAGCCTTTCAATGAAGACAAGATAACAGAAAGCCACTCTGAAAATATCGTTGGAGATGATACATACTTACTTACTTAGTCGTTCCCCTTCTACCGTGAGGTGTAGAGGTTTGGAAGAGAGAGCGCCAGACCATTCTATCAGCTGTCTTCTTCTTGGCCTGGTTCCATTCTAGTCCTCGGTCCTTCAAAGATTGTCTAATGTTGTCCTCCCAGCGGACTCTGGGTCGTCCTGGAGGTCTGGATCCCTGGCTCTTTGTTTCCCATGCTTGTCGTGGTAGCCGATCTTCTCCCATTCTGCAGACATGGCCAAACCATCTTAGTTGGGACTGTTCTATTTGGGTCTGCAGCGGATGGGATTTTAGGCCTTGACGGATCGTCTGGTTGCGGACCATGTCTCTTCTTGTTACTTCAACCACTTTCCTCAGATACCTCATTTCTGAGGTTTGTTGGAGATGATAACGACCTAAAATAAAAGAAGACTCAGTTTTCATTGTTTAAAAATATCTTTCCCCTTTTCCTTCCCTACGGAGGGTGGTGGAACACGCGTTGTAACTGGTCCTCTTTCAGAAAGTCTACATGACAGTATTCACGTACTCCAGCACAGGTGATTTCTGTAGCACTATGTTTTATATAATGAGGTTGGCAGCCTCACGAAAAACCGTATATTGCTCGCTTTGTACAATATGCTTGAGGATACAGTAGGCATTTTCTTTCTTTGTCTTCTCATAAACAACTAGGAACCACACGGAGAAAATAGAAAACATAACTAGCTTGGATTGAAATTTAAATAAGCGAAAGATATCCAGGGCGGTTAAAAGGTCATTTCCTATTTTTAAAATGTTGTATCCTCACTTTTATCTAAAGGATGTACACGAAACAAATATTAAAAACAAGGAACAATATTGGCATTAAACTAGTCAGTTTTATTTTTTATTTACTTATTTATTATTTGTCGGGAAACAAAATAAACATGCAATAAACATCTACAACAGCCATTAAAGGGACGTTACAATAGACAGACACTGACTGCTTTGATAGTTGGCGGCTAAAGATCAAAGAAGAAGATGACAAAAAGGCAGCAACAAATTCTATCCACCATGACGTCATTTGTTGACCTGGCCGGATCTTACGTTGAGTTGTAATGGTAATGTGACATATCATGTTGTATAATCAAATGACATTCAATTCTCTTTATCTTGACGTTTGTATCATAGAAATTAACTGGACACGAGTGACGAAATAAGAATTTAAACATAGAAAATGACTTGTCAATCTTCCTGTCATGTTAATCAGGACAGACGGCGGACCTTCTTCCTACCTGCCCCTCTCCACAAAAATGTTATCTAATTGTGAATGTTAGTAGGTTAGAAGCTTGCTCATCTGGCATGCCTGTGTTTCTGCAAGGCCACTGATCTCTGGGAGTAACGCGCGAGCTGGAACGTGCGGGTATAATAATCATGTATGAGTAATTTTTTATGGTGGTTAAACGTTGTTCGCTGCAGTCTGTAGCTGTTTTTTTTTTTATGTTCCTAGTCTAGCCCCCCCCCCCCCCCCCCCCCTTGGGGGGGGGGGGCGTTGTTTTGTTTTGGGTTCACTTGAAAGTCTTATCCTAACTTTTTTATATTTATTTCTAATTTACACACTAGTCTCCCTTCCTCTATCTTTTCCCTCGCTCACATCAACAATTTTTCTATTCACTCTATCACTCTCCTCAAATTTTGTACCCCTGTCTCACATCGGGATCACACCCCCTCCACCTGATCCGACTCCTCTCGTCAGCCTGTTCGGTTGGCTGGTAGTGAGGAGTCGAATGGAGGGTTCAAAAATCAGACGCGTTTCCTAAAGTTCTCTGTCTTTTTCTGCCGCGACTCTCTCGTAGTAGAAGCCGACACGCGCATATCTGGTTGAGGCTTATGTGAGTGGTCTTACTTAATATTACAAGTGCCATGTTTCATGCGTGGCTTGTGAGACACGAACAAATTTAAAAGCTTAATAACGGATACTGTTTTTTTCCCGAGTAATAAAATTAATGTATAGTATTAATTACCGACTTGTTAGTGTGTTTTTAAAATAAGTTCTTTCTTTTGTTTTTTCCCCCACAGAATTTTACATAGGAGTAATTTTCCCGTGAGAACTTGAAAAAGGTGAGTACTGAATTGTGAAATAGGTCTTTATCTATTATTGGTGAACCGACGTTTGCACTGCTGGATATTTTAGAAAGTTGCTTCATGAAAAACTAGTGCTAGTTGATAAATCTAAACGGTTACGTTACTCTCTGCTGCAAGTACATCATCATCATTTCCCTTTTTCGCTACGTGTGAAGGAAGGAGCTACCAATCTGGTCCCTATGAGGGAAGAATGCATCAAAGAACATTTATAGGCTTTTGCAACTGTCGTTTATGTAGCAATGTCTTATATATGATGAGATTTCCCGCCACAAACTTAACTTAATGTTAGTCGCCACTTATGATATGCTAGCATGAGCAGTGGTGATATTCTTTGTTGCCTTTTCATAGTCCCCCTTCTCCACCTCCCCCCTCCCCCCTCCCCCCGAGGGAATACACGGGGCAGTAGAATTTAATTTTATGCATGTTACATAATTTATGCTGTGAGGTTGGCTCTCTAGATTAGCAGAAGGATTATACGTTGTCCTTAAGAGTTTGTATGTCCCGTATGAAGCTGCGTTTTATACTCACAAATATTTAGGCCACCTCCTCAATCCCTCTTGTTATGGGTCTTCCTCAAGCCCTCATTACGTTGTAGGAGACGGATGTTGTTGAATGTCGACCAGGTGACACACCAAAGCCCCGGGTAATTCCCCGAAAAGGGGGGGGGGGGGGGGCTCTGATGAGACAAAGAAGACCCTAATGTTCTCTTATGCGTGTCGTAGGTTGCGACTAAAATGAAGTGTGTATTTGACTGGTAAAGTCATCATGTAAATCGAAGTGCGATAGTAACCACGAGTGCTCTGGGGCAGTCGTTGTAAAAAGGGGTAAGCTGAAGTGGTAACTCCATGTGGAGCAAAGAAGGAAAATATGATAGATAATGATGACCTGGTCAAACCGTTTCAATTGTTGGTGCAACATATCTTCAGTGAAGGACGTTCCAACCAGCATTACCTTTTATTTTATTACTTTTGTTTCATCTCTCCCTGCATCTTTCATCCGTTGCTTTGGTAACCTGCTCTGCCTCTCATCTCTCTGTGGGGCAAAGGTCTTCAACTCTCTGTGGGGCAAAGGTCTTCAACTCTCTGTGGGGCAAAGGTCTTCAACTCTCTTTGGGGCAAAGGTCTTCAACTCTCTGTGGGGCAAAGGTCTTCAACTCTCTGTGGGGGAAAGGTCTTCAACTCTCCGTGGGGGAAAGGTTTTTAACTCTCTGTGGGGGAAAGGTCTTCAACTCTCCGTGGGGGAAAGGTTTTCAACTCTCTGTGGGGGAAAGGTCTTCAACTCTCCGTGGGGGAAAGGTTTTCAACTCTCTGTGGGGGAAAGGTCTTCAACTCTCCGTGGGGGAAAGGTTTTCAACTCTCTGTGGGGGAAAGGTTTTCAACTCTCTGTGGGGCAGGCCTTCAACTCTGCGTGGGGGAAAGGTTTTCAACCAGCTCTTCCCCAAATCATCCTGCCTTTGTCAATCAGCTGACATGCCTTTATACTTCTTATGTCTGTCTCCGCTTGTCTTATCCATGTATTTTAGGTTCTACGTTTAGTGTGTCTATCCTAGGGCATCCAGATAAGGACTGCCTTATGATGCTATCAGATGACTTTCTCGATGTCAATCCTTTGCATGTCCAACACACTTTCAATCACCGACTCCACTTGTATTTGTCTGCTTATTTTCGGTATTTCCACTTCAATGACTCTGCACTAACGCTGTATGTCTTCTATTCTACAATATTTCCATTTAAATATATAGCTCTAACATTTTAGCTGCCTTTAATAATATGCTGGGTGTGTCTTTGTCTTCCATCCTGAGTGTTTAATTTGAATGAACTGATGATGAACCTTTTCAAGGTCGAATATTTGACCTAGCCAAAGCCCAGTGCAGTTCCCAGGGGTTTCTGAGGAGACAAATAAAAAAATAGGACTACCACTCCCTCAAATATGTCGTCAGGTGGCAACCTCATCATGTAAAACAAATAGTCACAGAACCTACCACTGTAAGAGTATGTGAATGATTGATGCATTCTTCCGGGAAGGGGACCAGTTATAGTGGTGGCTCCATGCTTCTTAGGGAGCGAAAAGGAAAATAATGATGATGATGTGGATGATGATGACAATGATGAGGATGATGATGACAATGATGAGGATGATGATGGCAATGATGAGGATGATGATGGCAATGATGAGGATGATGATATGTGATGTATCAGTGACTTGAATATAACGGTTACAACGAGAACTGACGTGACGTTGTACATAAATCCATAATTCACCGCGAATATAATGATCTGTTCTGATCATTAAGGAATATGTTACAGTTATTTCTGCTTCACCAGTTCCTACCTTTATCTGTTATGAGATCTACTCGACAGCTGGACAACACATCTCACATATCCAACGCAATTCATACATAACGCTATAGTAATCATTGAATGAGCATTCATATTGAAAAGAGGTTACATAGACTACGGTTATTGAGTAAGTGACAATGTATAAGATAACGTTCAAATAGATCTTCTTCATACTCTCTCAGATGTCAACTTGAATGTGTTCAAAGAAAGCAGTGGTCAGCCTGAGGATGTTGGTATCACCGTAGAGGTTTTCCAGGAATGGTACTGGTGATGGCCATATGTTCTTTCTCTGTTCCTCATATGTTGCGCACGTTTGAAGTAATGTTCAGTAGTCATGTTTATCGGTGCCACAGTTACACTCGTCAGTAGTTCATATCTTTAGCTTGTTGAATAGATGGTTTCGCAATCTGTTGTGGCCCGTGCGGAGTCTGAAGATTACTACTAGTTCACTTCTGTTGAGATAGTAGCATGCTTCATTTTGTGTGTGGACTGGATGCGTGGCTTCCCTCTTGCTCCTGTATCTGCCCTTAATAAAACTCTTAGCCTCTTCGTAAGTTATGCTTGTGTCAAGCTGGGGTACCTTTCTACGTTTCTTTGCCCATCTGTCAGCCTCTTCATTTCCGGGGATGTTAGAGTGAGATGAGATCCATTGTACCACAACTCTTTTGAATAGCTGACATAGTTTGTGAATCAAATTTGAAAATCGATGTGTGGAGGTTACGAGCTGACGTCACTGCCGTATTTAAGGCGTTTAGAATACTGGTCATTCTTTGACATGCTGTCTGCTGTCCCACATTCGGTATCAACTATCAATATTTACATCATCATCACTTTCCTTTTGGCTCCCAATGGAGCATACACCCTCCACTGTAGCTGGCCCCTTTACAGGCAGCATGCACACATCATTAACTTGCTCATACAGCTGTGGTTTATGTAACAATTTGTTTTAGCTCTACATTCATCATCATCATCATCATCATCATCATCATCATCATCATCATCATCATCATCATCATCATCATCTCCGTTTTTTCGCCAACTATGAACCACTACTGCAGATGGCCACTGACAGGAAGTCTGCACTAAAGCGCGAGGAGCATGACGTCACCATTACAGCTAGTTCCGTGTGACAACAGTCACGTGCTCTCTCAGCGGTTGTTTCTGGGGCAAACTATTCTTCATTATGATTTTGCCAGCCCCATAAACAACTTCATATTAGTGGCCTCATACGACATGCCAGAGGAAGCAGTAACTGTTCTTCCATTGTCTCCTCTCAGATCTCCTGGAACTACATCAGGCATTTGCTCTACGGTATCGTCACGTTCCAGTCCACCCAGCTGTAAATGGGTACCTGGCTTTGCTCTTAAGTTAGGAATAGAAAAGGCAGCCAGGAACGGAACTGGTTACACCACCTCTCGATGCTGTTCCTAAAATAGCGAAGTCTGTAACACCCCACTCCCCTACTGCAGTATCTGCTATGTGACTACCTTTACCATTTGTTATTTACTATAAATTAGAAGTAAAAGACCTAAATTCAGTTTCTTGCTTTGAAAAGACGAAAGCTTGTTCTTACATCTGACACGCTTATCGTTATAATTGTTCTGTTTGGTTTGGTTTGGTTTGGTTTGGTTTGAAGGACTATCTTCATTGCACTGGACAACTTCATCAGTGCTCTGATCTGCTCACTTAGATCACATAAGGGGAATCTCAGCACAGTGCACGAACCTCGTAGCACCGGCGAGAATCCCAATGTGTGATTATAGGAATCAAACATTCTATAAATAGTTTTGAGGTGGGTAGGTTTTCCTCATTTTAGATTTTGCCAGGGCAAAAAAGTTTCATTAACTATATTCCCTCTACTGGGGATCAAACCTGGTCACTTTGTAAGTCGAGGCGGACGCCACACCTATAGTCACTCCGACCTCTATTCTGTTTGTTTCTCTGGGTGCCCCTTAAGATCCACGGGTCCACCTATAAAAGCAGCTTGGTTAATTGATATGACACTGTACAAGTAATATATTAGGTACATCCACCACAAGAAACACGTCAAATTTTCTTGTGTCGAGCGTACCTTTCAAATTGTTTATACTGTGGTGCAATATTATAGGCCTGTATAGGTGTGGTCTGGACTTTCTGAATACAGAAGACTGGGGTGGCCATTTCTGTTGACTACTTTGCAAGAAGTCTGCGTTGTATCAATTTCATTTCATTTGGTGGTTACTACAGCACATTGTTTTACATGACGAGGTTGCTAGTCCCACGTACAACCTTCTTAACCGCTCTTGATGACTCGTTTAGTAGGACGCAGTAGACCCATTTCTTTCTTCTCCACTATATGTCCCTCACGTGACGCTTACGAGTGATCGTCATATATTATAGTTATTTTTAGCAGCATTGAGCAATTGTGCACAAATTATCGCATACATTTAGTAACCACACTTTATGTGAAGGGGACAGCGTCAACAACTGAAGTAGTCATTGGCGTAATGTATGTGTGCACGACAGCGTACTATTAAATATTGCAGTGCTTATACTTTCGTCCCTTGAAAAACTCGTTCGTGCAACATTCTTTGTTACAGTAAATGATTTAGTCATTAAGATAATAAAAATGACAAAGGAAATTAATCAGGAATTTAGCAACAGTGCCATTAAGAACTACAGTATTGAAGATCATCATATTAAGGATGTGAAGTAAGATCAAAGCACATACAAGAGAAGTAGATTAATTTTATCGAAAGGAAGTAATTACAGGTATACCTCGCTTAATTGCGCTTCGCTTAATTGCGCTTCACAAATATTGCGCTTTTTCTCAAATTATTCTGTTTATTTATTAGAACGTGCCTTCTTCTTCCGACAGATTTTGGCTCTTCACCAGCAAAAAGATTACGATTCGCTTGAGGCTCAGATGATGAAGATAAGCTTTTTTTTAGCAATAAAATTTTTTTAAATTTTACAGTACGTTGTTTTTTTTAAAGACCTAACGCTATTGCGCACTTAACAGACATAATGTAAACATGATTTCAGGCTTTTATATGCACTTGGAAGCCAAAAAAAAAAAAAAAAATGGGTGTGACCCGCTTTATTGCGATATTCGCTTTATTGCGGTGGTCTGGAACCGAACCAGCAATATTTCCGAGGTATACCTGTAACTACAAATCTATACTTCATGGGTAAATCAATTATCTTACAAAGAACGATAACTGAATGCTTTTCAAGTAGATAACGACCTGCACATGTTGTTTCGTAGACTAAGTGGCACTCAGCAGGAGATCACAAACACGTTTTTACACCTTCAAGCAGACGAGGATTTTACAACAAAACGTACACAGAAATTCAACGATTTAGTAACCATGTGAAATGAAAACATATATGTCCCACGTGTATTTATTTGTTAATGTAATCTTTTTCAACTTTAATTTTTTAAAATGTAAAAATGTAGGTTTTATTGCTTCTCCTCTCCCCCCCATCCTTAGCCACCCCCCAAAGCAGTATGTGGCCAGTACGCCCCCCCCCCCCCCCGCTCCTCCCTCCTCTCTCTCTCTCTCTATCTGCAATGTATTGGTATGTGCGTGAAGTTTTTACGGGTATGTAACAGCCCCATGCCCAACCCTGTGTGTGTATGTTTTAACTATTCTTTTAACTGTAATTACTGAATGGAATGATAATATTGATTACTTGTGATTGAAGTTAATACTATTTTAATTTGAAAACACTGAGAATTCTATGATTGATGTGCAGAAATGTAAAGAGGCACCTATTTCTTTACCCTGATGAAATAAAGATTTCGTCCGTTCGTTCGTCACTAACACAATATACATAAGGATGATTATTATTTATGATGACAAAATCGCATAGGTAGACGATAGATTAATGCGCTATGAGTAATACTTACCTAATTTGTAAGCGTTGCTTTCAAAGTCAGTGTACTGGGCAGCACAAAGTGGCATCGCAGCTCATGGATTGGATTATTAAATCCGCAGTGTAACTGTGGCACTGATAAAATGACTGCTGAACATTTGCTATAAACAATACAAAAGAGAAAATAAAATGATAAATACTAATATAAATTAAAACCAGCAACTGCAAAAGACAATAGTTATTTAAATTTAATACAAAATTAGTAAATAAAATGACACTAAATACCCCCAAATATAACCAATTTTCAGGTTGAACAGGATAGACCAAGATGGAACGAGAAGAGGCAATAATGGTCAGCTGTTAAGTGCCCGCTCTCCACCCATCACCGCTTCAAAACAACAACAACTGCTTCGAAGTTGCCCCTTATATGCGGTACAGAGAACGCGCATATGGCCGACGTCAGCTCCTTTCGTGGAAAAGCTTTACGGGGATTCAAATAGCCTCAAACTGACTACTGCTTTCTTTGAGAACATTCAAGTGGACGACGTCTGAGAGTGGACGACGTCTGACAGTGTACGAAGAAGCAAGAAGGATGATTTTAAAAAGACAGTGTACTGGGCAGCAGAAAGTGGCATCGCAGCTCACGGATTGGATGATTGAAAAAAGCGTCACAGCTGATCATTCAGCATCATCATCATTTTCTTTTGTGCTTCTTATAGGGCACGGAGTCACCGTTATGGCTGGTCCCCTTGCAGGAAGCCTGCACCGAGATTTCACATGCGCTTGCATCGGTATTTTATCTGGTTATATATTTAACATAATGAGGTTACCGACCCATACACGACCTCATGTACGACATGCATGAGACATAAGTAAACCTATTCTTTCTCTGTAGAGATCCCTTGAAACTACACGAGGAACCATTCTTCTTCTTCCATCCTTAGCCACCAACCGGCAAAGCAGTGTGTGGCCAGTACGCCTAGTGGCGTCTTAGGGCAACAACAAATTGATCAATCTATTGCTGTTTCCACCACGCCTAGTGGCGTCTTTGTGGAACAAAAACAGACCAAACAATCTATCATTGTTTCCGTAATCAGATTGGTTGGCAAGCAGGTGATCAGCCCACTGTGCGAAGTTTTTACGGGATGGGGTAAACAGCCCCATGCCCATACCCTCCTTAGTCGCTTTTTACGACATGCGTGGTAGGGTGCAGTGTTACTATTCTTTGCTCCCCTTTCGGGCCCCGGTAACACACGGGTGACGAGGAACCATGTTAGATAATTATTGTTATTTATGATAGAGAAAGTCACAAATGTGGATGACAGATTAATCACTAAGAGCAATACTTAGTGGTTTCAAAGTCATTGTATTCAGCAGTAGAAAGTAACACTACAGTTGATTGAACGGCTGTGTCGTGAATTATTCTAATCCCCATATATAAATTAAAACGTAAATGCAAAGCCTAACAAATAAATTTAATAAAAGGAAAGAAGAATGGTAAAGAACCGTGCTGTCACAATGACTGTACTCGAAATCCCCCTTGTTTTCTACTTCGTCGGCAAATTGTAACGCTTTCACGTTGATAGTAAAAGCCTACTGTGTCGCTGCACGCTTTCTTCAATGAAACGTGTACTGTATTTCTTTGAAAAACCTTGAGATACGCAAGCTGATCAATGACCTAGATTTAATATTTCATTCATCCCATACACGGCGTAACTAAAAGACAGATAAAGCAGGAGAGAGAGAGGGGCGAATGAAGGCAGGAAGCATGCAATACTAAACACGCGTCGCACGATATACAATTGCTGCCATCACGCGTGTAAGGCCACATGCACTAACTTTATTTCAAATCGACAGTGATAAAATTCAATACCCATACCAGAGTTAGGTTTTAAAATCCTGAAAAACGCTTATTGGGAATTATGACAATATACTGGTTTACGTTTGAAAACATGACAGTACCCAGACACCCTCAAGTTTGGAATTGAGAAGGTAGTAACCGCACGACTATCCTAGAAGAAAATGCATATTGGCTCCATTAAATTTGTATATTTGGGTTCCTTAGGGTTTGCTGACAAAGAATATGTAAAACGTTACGCAAATAGTCTAGGAATTACCAAATTATAACCAAAATAAAATAGTGGGGGTGCCTGACAGCATGAAATCATTTCTGCTCATAAAATTTTTTTATAACGTGTTTGAAAAAACATTACGTTACAGAAATAGCCTACCATGTTAACTCCTATTTGATTGGAGCGCCACAAATGTAAGACTAAACACGATTGGTCGGGCTATAAATACTATCTTGTGTTGTCAGGGGAAACGTGAAAAGGAGTATTTTTTTTGAAAAGATGTGTAGACATGGTTTCATTGGTTAGAGCTGCGAATATACTCAATTCAGAGCGTCTGTTCATTGCCACATCTTGTAATAAACCTACTAAGAAGCAGTGCGTTGAGCACCAGTGTATATTTTTTTATAAAATAAAGCCTGGGACATCGGCAGATCGGAGTTGTGCTATATTCATTGCCAGTCAACGAAACTGTTTATTATTTCCATGAATTGTGGTAAGCTTGAAATATTCAATATCTTTTAATGAAAATTGAATGTAAATTGATAATTTATGTCTGTATATATGTGTAGTTCAGTAGCGAACATGATGTAAAGCCTATAGAGCTCCAGCCTGAACAGAAGGTGTCGGAGGAAAGTAAAACTGCATGGAATGGCCAAACAGTACACTGACACCTAGATTATTGACTAGAAAGAAATAATGCTGGAATTGCAGAGGTGTAGTAACCATTAGGGAGGGAAATACTGGTATAAAGTATTTCAGATGAAGCTGACAGTTGGCCTAACGCTCTGAACTCAATGTTTGTGATGTATTGTGCTCAGTGTAGAAATACAGTATAATTAGTTATGACGTAGAAGGTACATCCTTCTTGTTTCAGGGACCGTGGTCTTAAAGTTATTGAGCAGCACCTGGTCAGAGCTTTGCTGAAGCCAGAGGTGGACAGCATACTCCTTGGTCCATATAGCAACCAGTGGGGTGGCTCCAGAACTCATTAAAGTAATCGAGCAGAGGAGTCTTTTACTGCAGTCATCACGAAAGATAAGAGAGTGTGGCCATGGAGCTCAACATTATGTACCCCCATCTTAAAAATGACATTGTAAAATAAAATTAAGAGGGGAATTTAATTGTTTTAATACCAGGAACTGAGAACATCTCCAATACTAGTTCCAATAAAGACAAACTATTGAAGTCATGATGACAAATACCAACAGAGCTTGAACAAAACAAAACCAGTATACCTCATATTACTACTACACAACTGACACACATAGGATACTATTAATAATATATGTCACTACAAGATTTCATATTGAATAAATTCTGTACATATAAAAACTTGTAATTAAAATTGATTGTGATTCCTGTTCCCTTTGTATTTAGAATCAGGACACATTCATTCATGACAGCACTGAATACATATTGTTATTTGAAAAGTTATCAGTGACTCCTTTAAGATTATCCTCCTCGTAGAGAGTTTTATTTTAGTGTCATGTGGTATGTCATAGTGTTGTTGCTCAGTTGTGAGTGTGAAATAAATAAATTAAATTGTTTATCTGTCTGTTGTTGTTATGACTTAAACTTACACTTTCGTCAATCATACACAATAACCCTTAGAACATATAATACAAACGTAGGTCATCACACTTATTTTTCAGAATAATTCTGACTGAACCTTAAGTATAACATATGTGGATTCAGCAAAGTAAGGTTACTATCTATAATAGACTACTTCTTCACCATATTAGATATATAGATACCTTCACAGCTGATCTCAGTCAGTACACTAAGTCCCCATTAAGTAAATATTTTATATAAATCCCACTTCACCACATACATATATTTGGGGTCACTCGCTCTCTTACGGGATTTTGAATCTTTTACCCTATTAAAAAATATTGGGGGGTAAATTTCAGAAATTCAAGGGGGGAACTTAAATAAGGTTGAGCTCCTCGGTGCCTGTGTTAAGTAAAGGTATATTTTTTTAGAGATTGAATTGGTGGTTAGACATTGTATAAATTAAAATAAGGTTGCTCAGCTCCAGACAGGATGCTATGTGTGTTGTCCAAGTACTGAAGTGATTAAGATTTTAGTCATAGAATAAAGAATTTATGTTTTAGTTAAAATTTTTAAGTTACACATTTTATTTCTGGCGTTTAAGATGAAAATGGACTGCGCACGTAATACATGCGTACCTGTCTGAAAAATTAATGCTGCATTTTCGATTCTGCGCTCTGATAGGTACAGGGCTCTGCGGAAAGAGTTAGGTTCAGAATGGAATGACAAAAGGGACTGCAAAAGGGTTATTATGATTTCTTATGTCACTGCTGAATGTGACAGAATAGATTGATTGAAAGAAAGGGAAGATTAGAAAGAAGATTAGAAAAAGAAAGTCCAGCCGAAAGAAGAAAGCAATTTTGCAAGGTCTAGGCTCTGAAAAAATGGGCTCAGTCTAAGAGGTTGCAGATTACGGTTGAGGCTTCTGACAAATCGTGATAACTGCATGATAATGATTGGAGCAGAAAGAAGGAGAAAAGGGAAGAGGAAGAAATTAGCATTGGAGAAGACCGAGAGAAGGAGAAGAGGAAAAGCTGCAGAAGGGAAGAAAGAGAAGAAGAAGGAAGATTTTAGACTGCAAGAAAATTGTGGGGAAGCAGAAAAGATAAGAGAGATTACAAAAGGGAAACATGAGTTACGACTAAGGGAGTTTGAGTTTTTCAAGGCCATGCTTCCTGGTAAAAATGGTGCCAGTACAGTCCCTTTTGCCTCTGATGCCACTGCTAAGCCAGGGAGCCTCAAAACCTCAGCTATGAATTTTTCATTTAGATCATTTTGTTGGAAAGGTGACGAGATGATTAAAGACCTATGATATAATGAGGTATGAACTATTTAGCTAAACATAGGTTATGAACTGAATTAGTTAGCTAAACCCTTTCATATTGGGCATAAAGTTATCTCAAGGGTGGGGTCTAGGATGAGAGAAAAATGTGGCTTTAGGGGATTAAAATTATGACTCATAAAAGGGATCTTTTGTTAAGATATTGGGGGCAGCTTTATGAAATAGTTTTTGCAAATGTTTTGCAAGTTAGGTATGCAATAGATTGAGGTGAAACAGGAAAAATATAGTCATTAAACTGTTTCATGGTGCTTGGAGAAATGCGGCCTATTAAGGTAAACCCCTAAGTGAGGAAATGCCTTATGGGAGCCAATTAAGAGAGTCCGATGGAAAAGACCTGAACAGAAAATGTTTCTCATAGAAAATGCTAAACAATTTAAGGATGTGAGTGCTAAAACTTGTCAGGTGAAACCAATCAAGCCAGTTGCTCTGCACGAATTAGGTAACAGGGGATAAAAAGAAACAATGGG